>AFFK01013602.1:0-18091 GCA_000239455.1 Strigamia maritima
GTGTTATCGGTCACATATTTATTGAATAGATATCCCAATCTGTACATTAAAGGGCAAATCCCATATGTTCTGTGGCGTGATCGCGCCTTGTCAATGGGCCATATTAGAGTTTTAGGTTCGTTAGTGAGTGACTAAAATCCAAAAGCCTATGATGGTGTAGGGTCTTTTAAGAAGGGTTATTTGGTAGGATATGCGATGCGCAAAATGGGTTACAGAATTTGGGATCCCAATTCAAATGTGATCTTTGAGTTAAATAAGGTGATTTGTATTGAGCGAGAATTATTTGGCAATACAAGGAAAACAAGTAACATTCAAACAGTGGGAAACCAAGAGGTTGAACCATATCATGACCCAGGGGTTTCAAGTGACAGTGAAGATGATGACGTCACTCCCTCAGCACCCATTACCAAACAGGTGTCAGTTAAGACTGATGATGTGAATGGTCAGTCGACTTCGACTATTACAATGAGACAAAAGTCCAGTTCTGTATCAGGGCATCCTCCTAAGGGGATATTGAGGACCCCAGTGATGAGTAAACCTGGTTGGAAACGTGTCGAAGTAGAGAGGCAGTCGGGGACATCTAAAGGAAGGAAAGATATTTATTTTTATCCCCCTAATTCTAAATTGGCTCTAAGAAGTGTACCTGAAGTACAAAATTTATTTTAAAAGTAGTTTTTGAAAGAAAGATATGACCCCCACTTATTTAATTGGAAACCTACACCTGGAGAGGGATCTAGTCTAGCTAAGTCAAGTGAGACACTTTTACAGTCTAAGCCAGGTGTCTCTGATGTTAAAGCTGAGCTGAAAGAATCGGTTGAGACATATTTGGTCCGTATGTATGATTGAGTTATTTGTTTTGGGAACTTTTATTATTTAAAGCGGGAATTATTATCATGTGTGTTGGGTAAATACTAAAAGTTCATGGTATTGTTACCTATAAGTTAGAGGTTTTTGGTCATGGGTTATGTTTCACACATTTTTCAGTTTATAGGGGCGAATGTTGGTGTGTAAACTGGAAAATGTAGTTTTTGTGCAATTAAGTTCATTGTGCAAATATTTATTTAGTTGTGTTAATTGTTTAGAACATTGCATTCTGAGATCAGAGGTTTTTGGTATTGGCATACTGTAACTCAAAATGTCCAATGTGTAAGTCATGAGCACCTAGAGAGGTTGAGTTGACCAAAAGTTGCTCATAAGTATTTTAGTTTGAGTTAAGATCACCTTTTAGTGTTTGCACAGGTTATAAACAAGTCTTTATAATTTGTGCAATTCATTTAGGTTGTATATGTTGTATCAGGTTGTCCTTTGGGACATTGTGATAAGTTGTTGTATTATTTATATTTATTTCTACAGCCTAAGGTAATCATTTATTACTGTTTGTTTACCTTAAGGTGATCCATGTTGGAAATTGTATGATTTTATTAGTTTCCAGGGTGTCTGTGATCAATCTAGATGTACACAGTCATCCTGAGTCTTATTTTATGTAATAAGATCACAAACTATGACCAGTTTGTGATCTCTAGTCTTGTGAGCTATTTTTAGCCCGTATGTCATAGTCTAGGCTCCAGTCTGAGCACTTAGCTATGACATCTGGGTTCCAAGCTGTATGTTTGTGTTTCCTGTCCAAGATGGCTGCAAATAAAGTGATTCATCTCTTGGTGTAGATTGTAGGACCTTTTAACCATATGTGTGAGTTTATTTCACTTTAAAAATACATAATACCGAGTGGTATCATAAGCAACAAGCAGTTGCAGCAGCCAAAGCAGTTTATTTCACTCTATGCGGTCAATTATGTGTCCAGGACAAACCGCTTGGCCTAAAATTATAATTTTATCACTGGATACTATTTGGACCATGCTGAACACGACCCGCTAGGTCCCGAAGCCAAATTCCTGCAATTTAGAGCCGACTTTTCGGAGTGCGGGAATCGCGTCAACTTTTGGCCGCAGCCGGGCCACCGACTCCCGCCGGACGAACTCGAGTTTCCCATCGAAAATCCAAAAGTGGGAAAACTGTATTTTTGGACATTTTGGAGTTTTACCTTTGGTCCATTCCACTGCGCGGACCATTTTAGGCCTTTGCCACCACAAGACCTCAAGATTTGGTTTATTGTTTGCAGTCTCTGGTTGTATTGTTTGTTAAATTACCGATTGGTAAATTTATTTTTGTTTTCATAATGTTTATATTACCGATTGGTAAAGTTATTTCATCCTCAGAATGCTGATTTTTATTTTATTAGACAGGTTAAGTGTGACTTAATTGTATTCACGTATTGTTTATCATGAGGTGATTCATCCACCCATCTTGATGTAAGTGGATGAATATTGTGCCTGTTTGCTTGTGAAAAGCATTTTTGATGACAGATATGGCATAACTGCACTTATGTTCTATTTTTGGCATACCTGTCATCAACTGATTGATTTGTTCTCTGGTTATGAGATTAATTTTTTTATACTCTCTTACTCTCTTCCTGTATATTCACCTGTGCAAATGGCCGCCAAGTTGTGTGGCTCTAAAGAATAAATTTTCCATTGGATTTTATCATGCTTGTGTGAGTTTTTGTCAAGTTTCCATTATAGCAGCAAGTGTGGACAATGAGTGTGTGATACAGGGCGAATTCAAGTCATTTTGCAGCAGGAATACATGCATACTGAGACAGAGAAGCACCTTTAGTCATTAGTTTGATGTTTGTACCTTATGTGGTTTTTCTGTGTGCTCAAAGCAAACCAGTTGGGCAAAAATTCTGAATTTACTGTGGGATACTAAGAAAGGTACAAGGAATTCAACTTGCCTATCGCCGGAGCGCTGTGACAATTATTTAGAGCCGACTTTTTGGAGTACGGGAATCGCAGCAACTTCTGGCCGCAGCCGGGCCACCGAGTCCCGCCGAACAATCTCGGATTTCCCATCGAAATTCAACTTTGCAGAAAACATTGAAAAATTGCTTCCACTGTGATTTCTGGACATTGGAGTGTCCAAAGGTCCTGGCCACCACCGATAGGTTAACAATACCTTTGTAGGTTACATTTTTGTTATCTCCCCCATCAAGATCCTTAGGACCTTTGGGTGGAGGTGTAGTGGTTCCACTTCCAACACCGGCCTGCCGCATGGCTTCGGCGAATATGCGGGCCATAACCTCAGGGTCAAAAGGATTCAGTTCGGGCGTCGTTTTTGACGACCCTGTGTTTGCAGGTTTGGGTGACAGTGGTCTGGACGGGGGCACGTTAAGATTCGCAGCTCCCGTGGTTCCACCGAAGTTTGCTTTCTTACTCGGAGAATTTGGTACGGATTTAGGGTTTTGGTTTAATAATGGGTCTGTAATAGGTGTTGTGACGGGGTGACTTGGCCATCGATATATCGTCCAATATATCGATTCCAGTCGCAACTTTAACACGATACTACCGCCTAAAATGCATATAGTACCGAGACAAAGTCGCAATGAGCTCAGATTAAAATACATTAGCACTTAAATTCAGGTTTAAATTACTTCATTGTTACACTTGAATAAATATCTCACGACAAAGTTTATTCCATTGTTTCTGATCTACCACGTGGTTTGGCAAGCACGTTGGAGAAATTAGTCCTAGCGATCTGAATATCAGCGTTGACTTTGCAATATGGTCGTCACAAAGCTAACATGAGTTGATCTAAACTTTAGACCAACACATGTAGTCACCAAGACATTAAATCTTGACCCAAGAAAAGAGGTGCAAATTGATTCCCGCCAATGGTTAAACCATTCCAATCACACGGCGGTTTAGGTGTCGAAAGGGTTACAGATCACTCAGTGATCTGTATGCCCGAATTTCACCTAGTGAACCTTATGTGCGCCATCAAACATGATGCCGCAAATCCGCGTCTTGCACGACGCGTTATTTCACAAAGGGGCCCCGGGCCATGAAAGAGGAGAAAAGATAACACAGACATTACTTTACTCACGGGTCGGCCAGGTCCTGTGCTGCGTCTTCGAAGCTACCAAGTATGTTACGGCATGAAGGTCCTGTCGACCGTAGTCCGGCTATCTTGCCCACTGGCCACTCAATCTCGGCAGCCATCTGGTATAACCGCGTAAGCGGGTATATAAGCGGATGCACAACTGATTCACTGGCCTCATATTTGCCTCATAAATCAGAGGCGCCAAAGGCTTAATTATTAGAATGTAAATCAAGCACACAGGCAAATAATCATAGGTCAGTATCAGTATCAATGTCAAATCCGCAAGAAGCTCTACTTCCTGTTTTGCATGGCTTTTTATACTTGTCTAATCCCTTTATCACTGATAAGGGGATTATGACAAGATAATCCGATAGGGGATGAGTCATGATGGAATGTTCATCATGACATCATTCCCTAGTATCGAGGATAATATAAAATTATCCATTATTGAAATATCTACATATTTCAATCAGGGACAAGTAACAAAATATAAGCATAATTAACTCTATGATTTACATAGAGTTTATATCTCATTATCACAACATTATATTAATTGGGAATAATCATTAAGGTCGCGCTAGCGCCCTCTTTGGTCATTCCTTGACCATATACAGATACTTGTACCATAGTCTCTAAGTAGACTTCTAAAGTCTACTTAACTACTACTTAGTTTTTATCTCAATCCCAACATCAAATAAACTCACTTTATTCATGTAAATAGGTATTCTGCTGTAACTTTGGTAAACTCAGTGCACCATAGTTACAGTTCATAAAACTACGGGATTCGAGACCGTCACAGTGTAGGCTGAGTTTTATTCGTATTAAGATTCGGGTTACGAGAGTTATGCTGGGGCTTCAAGTTGAAGGTACGTTTAGGTTTATTTACTGGTCGGAAAGGAGTTGCGTTGTCGGTAGTTGGGGGCGGGATCGCCGTGCGGCGGCCCAGCGGCGGTGATCCCACCGGCGTCGCCGTGGCCGAGGCCGTTAGCTGAATCCTGCCGACCGGCGGCGGCGTAGCATTTCCGCCCGTCCCTTGGCGTACAAGATCGTTCAGGCGATTATTTTCAGCCACCATGCGATCCCGCTCTGCCTGTATGCGGTCATTAGCTGACGCTACACGGCTGGTTTCCTCCGCCAGCGGCCATGTCCTCGGAATGTTTTTTCCATGCCGCATTAATTTGTACAAATAATCGGGGCATATCGTCAATAAATTGGGGTTCCGCGTCATATTGACAAGGATCTGCACCCATATCTCGACACGTCTGATACCAATCAGGTTCGCGATCAGGGGTCGGCGGGGAAATGATATGAGCCGATTGGCCGATATCGTCTGTCGGATCCTGCCATATGGCGGAATCCATCTCTTTGGCCACGCCCTCATTGCTGTGGTTGATCCCGTTGTGGCTGATCCGACCTCGGCACCTTTGGCTTGGTGCAGTCTCGGGCATAATGGCCCTTGGTACCACAATTATAACACGTAATGGTGTGGAGATGAGCCCTGTTGTCACTTGAAGATGCACTATTATGAACACTTTGGCCTTTTTGACTTAATAAATAAGCCGTAGCACTGGATTCCACTAACTTTCTCCGATTATTTTCGAGCATGAGAGCTTCCGATACCTTGGCGTAAGTAAACGCGTCCTTCGCCCACTGGTATATCGATTGAATTTGAAGCTCAAAGTCCTTTCCTACTCGAGAGAGAAGTATGTACGCCTTGATGTGATCGACTGGTTTCAGCTTGTCGTTTGCGGCTACCAAGTCGTCCTCGACTTTTTCCAAGCGGCTGATGAATGTATCCAATTCCTAGTTCTCAAAGCGATGAATGCCGTAAAACTTCTCCACTAAAGATCCCTCTCTTGCAATGGAGCTGGGCTCAAACAATTTCCTGAGGTGATCCCAGACATCTTTCGTGGTTAGGCATTTCATAGCTGCGGGTTGGAGACGTGGGACTAAACTTTAAAGTATGATGGCCCTGGACTTTGCCTTGTCCTTTAAAAACTTCAGTTTTTCTGGACCAGTAGCTGTTGGCAATGGCTCCACTTTCTTGTCCTTCGCAAAGTCCCAAACTTCTTTTTCTTCGAGGAGAAGGCGTACATCAATTGCCCATTGGACGTAATTCAGGCGGTCCAGTTTGATGATCCCTGAAGTCACGGACCTTGTGATATCCTTGTCTGTCATGCTGCGACCTGTAACTGAAAACAAAAGAAAGTATCTGCTCAAATTTCAAAAATGTGGATTTTTCACCTTTTATTGCCCAATTCGGTTTTTGGGCAATTAGAAACGCGTCCTGAGGCAATGAACCATCCTCTGCTACCAGATTGTACGTGTGGACCTTCCTCAGGCAATGGTCAACTGTGGTGGAAGTTCACAGTTGGCCAAAATGATGAAAAATCGAAAAATGGCACTTTTGTTTTTCGATGGAAAATCGACTTTGGTTCGGCGGGAGCAAGTGGCCCGGCCGCGGCCAAAAGTTGACGCGATTCCCGTCAACCAAAAAGTCGGCACGAAATAACAGGAATTTCGCTCCGCCGAGTAGTGGATCGTATCCAGGGTACTTCGAATAGTATTCGACCTTAATTTTAGATTTTTAGGCCGAGCGGTTTTGCAGATATTGCGGAAAAACCGCATAAGTGGAAAAATGCAAATTCTTGACTTGTTGGGCTTCTTTACGATGCGTGGCCCATAAAATCTGGCTTCGGCTGCGAATGACGGCGAACGTTTCCTGGAAGTGCCTGGGACCTTGTTGCACGGGAAATACCGTATGTCCAAGTAAAATGGCCACGGACTGACCGCTTATTGTGCCGGAAACAAATGTAAGCAGAATTATATGGTTTAATTGCATGAACTCACACTTCAGGTCCTTAATACAGCAACAGGAAAACATCATTTATTTGGTCAAGCAGGATATCAGGCGCCATCTTGGCACCACAAGCACCGGTCCAAGAGTGACTAGCTTGGAACCCAGACCAGAACATGGTCAAATGACAAGATTTCATGACATCATGACTGCATGTCATGAAATACACTTAAATAAGCAAAATATCATAAAACATGACAAATACAAGTAAGATCAACTAATATTGCACTCTAATATTATCTTTCACATAGTAAACATGTCCTATGATCACAGATTAGGAAAAAACATTTCTGTGTACTTATTACATATAAATTAGCATAATAAAAATCTGGAAAATCCTTAAACAATTTTCAAACATTAAAATATACTATTTGACTCTGTTTTGACATGAAATATACAGAGTCCCGTTATTACTTAGAAACACATAAGTACACATATACACATGGGCCAAACAATAAACTATAAACCTGTTATAGAAACTAAAACTCGAAATAAAGCACATGATCAGATATTGGTTCTATGCACTTGTGAACCAAAATACTTCAATTTACAATGTTGTCCCAAAATGGTCAAAGTTCCTTTAGAAATGTCGCCATTGCAGGTGTTATACCAGTGGTAGCTGATGGGGCAGTACGGAGTGCGAAATTTATATTTTCAATCACTCTGTCCCAGTGCTTGTGTTCAGAAGTAAAAATTTGAAGCATTATTTTAATGTTTCTGTTAATCCTTTCCATATAGTTAGTTTGAGGATGGTATGGGGAGGTCCGATTTGAAATGATTCCAGCATTCTCACATAGCGCATTGTATACATCGGAAACAAATTGTTTGCCATTATCTGATACAATATAACGTGGAACACCATAGTTTGAAAAAATCTCATAATATGGGGAACCAGAGTCAGGATTTTAGCATTCCTTAAAGGAATCACTTCAACCCATCCAGTTGCATAATCTACAATGATTAAAATAAACTTATTTCTATTGGTCGTCATTGGTTTAGATCCCATCAGATCTAGGCCAATTCTTTCGAATCTGCCAATCTGGGCTGAGATTGGTTGGAGTAAACCCTTTAGTTTCCTCTGAATGGGTTTGCAGCGCTGGCATCTGTTGCATTTTGCGACATATTTGACAGTGTCTTGTCTGCAATTGACCCAAAAGAAAGAGCGTCTGAGTCTTTCAAAAGTGACATCACCGCCACCATGTCCACTACTAGAATAGTCATGGACGAGTGCTAAGCATTTGTCTTGCAAAGATTTTGGAAGCACAATTTTGAGTCCAGCTGAATTGTCCACATCTTCCAGATAAATATCTGATTTGAAGGGGGCAAAAATGAATAACACACCATCTCTGTTTAGAGTAAACTCTGTTTTGAGTTTTGTGTATTCCATTGGTACATCAGGCCAGGGAGTGTCGTCCTCTGGGTCTGTTTGCAACCAGTTCATAATCTTAGAGAGATTTTCATCGTCTCTTTGAGCTTGCTCAAACTCTTCCATTGAAATATTCCAATGATAAGAATCAGTCAATAAAAATAATGAGTATAATTGGGATCTTTCATACTCTGCATCTTGGTCGCGGATTGTGATTTCATCACTTTCTGTGCCAAGTCTGGAGAGAGCATCAGCAACTACATGGTTTTGCCTCTGTGACGGGGTGAGATTGGCATCAACATAGGCCTAATATATCGATCCGACTCGACAACTTTAACATGATACAACCATCCATATTGTATCAAGATAAAGCTGCTAATGAGAAGATGATTACATTAAAATATATTACATGATTCAGGTTTACAATTACTTTATTATATTTACATAAATAAATATGCTTACTTATACTTTTGGGTCCACGTGCAATCCGAATATTACGTGTTGACTATAATTTCGCCACAAATATATGTCAAACATAACTTGAGAATGAAGTGGAATTCACATCAGCTCAAGCTATTATCAAGTCATTAAAACTAGATAGAAGAAAAGAGGTGCAGTTGGTCCAACATACCATATTATACACATGGTAATTTTGGGCCTAACCAACTGTGGGGAGTAACCCACGTGTTGGCGCGCATCTGCACGATGCGCTAAACTTTGATGACAAGCTCGGGCCAGAAGCAATAGTAAGAAAACAACACAGACATTATTACTTACCATATGTTGCCCCGGTCTTGCATTGCACCTCCAAACTGGCAGATACAGTACGGGAAGGAAGGTCCGGTCCAAATATCCGGCTTCTCGCCCACCGGTCAGTTGATATCAGCAACCATCTAAGCGGGTACATGACTGATTCATTGACCTCATATTCGCCTCATTAAAACAGAGGTGCCAGGGCTTGAATTATTACAATGGAAAAACAAGCACAAGGCAAATAATCATAGGTCAGTATCAGTTCAGTATCAAATCCGCAAAAAGCTCTACTTCCTGTTTTGCATGGCTTTTTATACTTGTCCAATCCCTTTATCACTGATAAGAGGATTATGACAAGATAATCCGATAGGGGATGAGTCATGATGGAATGTTCATCATGACATCATTCTCTAGTATCGAGGATAATATAAAATTATCCATTATTGAAATATTTACATATTTCAATCAGGGACAAGTGATAAAATATAAGCATAATTAACTCTATGGTTTACATAGAGTTTTTATCTTTTTACCACAAATATTATATTAATTGGGAATAACCATTAAGGTCGCGCTAGCGCTCTCTTTGGTCATTCCTTGACCATAGATAGATACTTGTATCATAGTTTCTAAGTGGAACCATAGATTCTACTTAACTACTATTTGATCTTATCTCTCATTCCAGACATTAAATAAACTCACTTTATTCATGTCTATGTAAAGTCTGCTGTAACTTTGGTACACTCAGTGCACCATAGTTACAGTTCATAGAACTACGGGATTCGAGACCGTCACATCTCTTACAGACAATGTCTATATTTTCCTGTTGAAGCTTCATGGCCCAACGTGCCAATCTACCTGCAGGGTGTTCACAGTTTATTAAACATTTGAGGGCCAAATGATCAGTCTCAACCGTGTATTTGGAGTATTCAATATAGGGTCTGAATTTTTCGACACCCCATATTACTCCTAAGCACTCCAGTTCTGAAGCACTGTAATTTGCTTCTGCACCTTACAGTGTACGACTTGCGTATGCTACAGGGTGCAAAAGGTTATCTTTGGGATCTACTTGCATGAGTACTGCACCGTGACCGGCAGCACTTGCATCCGTGTGAATGGTGAAAGGAGTTGCAAAATCGGGCAAAGGTAGCACGATATCTCCAGTGAGTAGATCTTTCAGAATCTCAAAGGCTTTTTGACATTCTGGTGTCCAAGTGAAATTATTCCACTTTTCTTTCTTATGTTGTACAAAGAAAGGTTTTTGTATTGAATTCAAGTCCTTAATTAAAGGTGCATAGAATCCAACCATTCCAATAAAACGCTGAAGTTGTTTCAAAGTTTTAGGAGCAGGGTAATCCAATATTGCTTGGATTTTGGTGTCATTAGCAGTATATTTGCCAGCAGACACCGTAAAGCTTAAAAAATCAAGTTGTTCCGCACAAAAGAACGATTTTGTTGGGCTTGCTTTTAGATTTTTTGCATCTAATCTATCCAAGATTTCTGCAATGTGTAGCAAATGTTCATCGAACGTTTTACTAAAGATAATGATGTCGTCGAGGTAAGCCAGGACAAATTTGCCTTTAATGTCACCCAAGATTTGGTCCATCAGTCTCTGAAATGCGGATGGTGCATTGCACAATCCAAAAGGCATTCTTGTATATTTGAATGTTCCCTCAGGTGTCGAGAAAGCAGTCTTATTCTGATCCTCTTCACTTAATTTGATTTGGTGATAACCCTTTGTTAAGTCTAAGCTTGTAAAGAAATAGCTTTCTCCAAGAAAAGCTAATATCATCGATATTGTGGGCATAGTGTACACATCTTTAATAGTCTGCTTATTTAGCCACCTAAAATCGATGCATAACCTGTAAGTACTGCCTTTCTTGGTGACAATTACAGTAAGATTTCTGTATGGGCTTTCACATGGCACCACAAATGC
This sequence comes from Strigamia maritima, assembly GCA_000239455.1. Taxonomy (NCBI): domain Eukaryota; kingdom Metazoa; phylum Arthropoda; class Chilopoda; order Geophilomorpha; family Linotaeniidae; genus Strigamia; species Strigamia maritima. The sequence continues at coordinate 10,849 of AFFK01013602.1, forward strand.
TCCTTTGATTAAAGTGGCCGTGAGTTGGTTCAATAACTCAGTTTTTGCAGGATTGCAAGGCCGCTCTTTACATTTGAATGGTTTTGCGTCACCAGTTGGGATTGTATGTTCCAAATCTGGTTGGCAACCAGCATTTTCATCAAAAGTAGTTTCATACTTTTTGATCACTTTGCAAAGTTTTTCGTGTTCTTTGCCTTGTAGTTTGCATTTGGATAACAGATGCTTTGTTAAATCTTCCAGATTCATTTTGGGTTCTTTCTCAATGTTGAGGTCTCTTTCGAATCTATCGAGAATTGCTGCCGCCATATCGGCTGCAGAAGGTGGATGTTCGAATGGGAACTGATCCTCATCGAAATCGATATGCCACCAACGTTTTGAGGGCATTGAAATAACGATTCCATTTTCCTCCATCCATGTACCTCCTAAGAGTAGATATTTGGATGCTGAGGCCAGGACTGAAAATCTAACAGGTCCTTTCCCTGTTTTCCATGACATATTTAATGTAATGAAACCAAAAGATTTGGTGACTCTGTCACCTGTAACAACAGTGTTGTCATTGGTTCTTTCCACAAGATGAAGCATGTTTAAATGCTTAAGCATTGCTCCACTGATGTAAGGCCTTGAAGCCCCACAATCAAATAGTGCTTTTGCCCTTTTCCCGCCGATTTGGACGGTTAAGTATGGCAAAACGCCTGGTTTTTTCTGGTTAATGTTAACCATTAGTGTGTCCACTTTGGGCTCCGATTTTAACACACCCAAAGGATTAGGTTGGTTTGTGTCAATATCGTTAAAAATAGGATCTTCCAAATCCAAATCAGTTGGACTGAGAAAATCACTTAAGATTAAGCAAGCCTCCATTATAATCTTTAATCTTTGCTTCTTCTCGTTTTTTGACTCTTCATCAGAGTCTTCACCGCCAAGTTCTTCGAACTGTTTATTAAGTTCAGTTAGTACTAAGAAGACCTTTTCACTTTTTGCTTTGGCCTCCTTGTGCATATCTTCGGGCTTGAATTTACAATCCCGCATGAAATGACCTCCATCACACCTGTAACAGCCACCGTTGGTGGGTGCTGCACGAGCATCTCCTAAGATGTTCGAGATCTTTGCTTTAGCAGCTGCACTTATTGCAGCTGCTCGTCTCTGGTTCTTTGGGACAATAAACAATTTTTTCGACTTATCCTCCTGCAGTTTCGTTTCTGTAGGGGTTGAGGTTGCTTTAGGGGTTTCGACAACAGTTTTGGCTTTACCTCTTTGTTTTTGGCGCTCTTCGAGTTTCGCCATTCGCTCGATTTCTGGCACAACTGAACACTTGTTTGATTAGTCTGGCAGCAGACGCCGACATTGCTTCCAAAGTGTAGATCATCTTATCTTCCTCCGGAATGGGTACTGTCATCTGCTCGAACAACCGTTGTAATCTTTCCAAGATTTCAGTAGGAGTGTCGTTTCCAGTCTGTTTAACCTTGTCCATTTCTTCCCTAAGACATTCATCCGATGGGGCGAAACGTTTTCGAAAGGTTTCATTGAATTCCTTCCAAGTTTGAAAATCGTTGCGCAAAAACCATTCTGCGGCATCTCCTTCAAAAAACGGTGCCAAATGCAATTGCACAATTTTGTCTCTGAATGCTGCATACGCGACATTGGTCGCATACGCGGAAAATTGTTCGAAATATCCACGTGGTTCTCACTCTGATTATCAGTAGTGTCGGATCGATTAGTTTCGGAAGGCTGATCTGCAGCGGTCGAAACTGGTCGTTTATTTAAAGTAGAAGCGCGTTTTCCTGCAGAACTTTGTTTTCTTGCTTTGGATACCGGGTTAGGTGAAGTGTACGCTTTTCGTCGAGTCTTCGTGTTGGAAGCTGGTTGACAACAGAAACAGAACTTTTTTCGTTCGTGCATGGAGTTTTAAGCAATTCCTTGGAATTTTAATCCCTTAATCCCCCAGATAAGCACATTTTTGCAATTCTTGCATTCTGATTGGGTGTCAGAGTGCATGACTCATTTGAGTCCTGACAAGTTCCGACATTATCTGCCAAAATCTAAATAGTGGCGAGATTTCAGAAATGTTTTCCAAAAAAATTTTCTGCGGAGTTTGCCAATTTGCATGGTTTCGGACGAAAATACAAAAATGGCGCTGAATTGTGACAACGCGATGAAAAACACCTTTCAAGGGGTTACTTTCCTTTTACTGTTTATGTGACTTTTAATAAAGAAGATTTTTCATAAATTTCCAGAATTTGTATCCTTCCAGAAAATAAAATCGAATAAAGTGAGCATTAAAACAAATACTTTTCCAGTCTTTATTTCGGGTATAAGAAAAAGTCAATAAAAAAAATTTTATTAAAAATTTCTTAATTTTCAAGCAAAAATCTGGCAAAATTTCCCATTTTCCACTCTATTTTTTGGCATAAGTACCCTGTATCCAAGTACTTTCTCTCCATGTCTTAAACCTAAATGATCGCGTGTGAGCTTGATTACTAAGATCGGTATTCCTTCAAATGCAACAGACCGCCGGGATAGAGTGCCAACTCTGCTGCGAATAAGTAGGATCCTTGCCCGTGTCTTTCGCTACACCATACTAAACTTCTCTTTTCTCTCCACTCAAATAAATATAGAAGCAGTTATGCTTATATAGTAATTTGAGAAGTGTCTGCAACATTCTGGTGCATAGGAGCGAAGAGACATAAAACAATTCGCAGGAAACTCGAAACCCATGAAAACCTAGATCAGGTTGATTCAAAATCACGATTTCAAAATGTTTGTTATGCAAAACTGTGAAAATTCGGCAAATTCGGGCCAAAAATAGCCGAAAACCGATATAAACGAATGTTAGCGCCAACTGGTGGTGAAATACTCGTCCTAAGAGAGAGTGAGTATGAAACTCAATGTCTTATTGTTGCTGCCCCCGAATTTGCTTGACGGCATTCTACGGGGTAAGACACGGCCGAACATCAATCTTTTCCGTAAAAAATTGTAAGTTTCACACTTTTTATCTTGTTTTTCGCCCAAATAACGACAGTTTTGAGCTTTTACTCGTATATTGTGCTATTTTATTCCGAAAAACAATCGATTTTACGAATATTTTTCGCTCGTCAACCCGTAACGGGTCTTGAAACGGCGAACTCGTATTTGTTGGTTTGTAAACTGGAAAATGTGGTATTTGTGCAATTAAGTCCATTGTGCAAGTATTTGTTTAAGTTGCTTTAATTTATTAGCTCTTTGCATTCTGAGATCAGTGGTTTTTTATTGTTGTTTGCAGCCTCTGATTGTATTATTTGTTGTATTACCGATTGGTAAATTTATTTTGTTTTCATAATGTGTATATTACCGATTGGTAAATTTATTTTGTTTTCATAATGTGTATATTACCGATTGGTAAAGTTATTTCATCCTCAGAATGGTGATTTTTATTTTATTAGACAGGTTAAGTGTGTGACTTGATTGTTTTCATGTATTATTTATCATGAGGTGATTCATCCACATCATCTAGATGTAAGTGGATGAATATTGTGCCTGTTTGCTTGTGAAAAGCATATTTGATGACAGATATGGCATAACTGCACTTATGTTCTATTTTTGGCATACCTGTCATCAACTGATTGATTTGTTCTCTGGTTTGAGATTATACTCTCTTACACTCTCTTCCTGTATATGCACCTGTGCAAATGGCTGCCAAGTTGAGTGGCTTCTTAAGAATAAATTTTCCATTGGATTTTATCATGCTTGTGTGAGTTTTTGACAAGTTTCCATAATAGCAGCAAGTGTGGACAATGAGTGTGTGATGCAGGGCGAATTCAAGTCATTTTGCAGCAGGAATACATGTATGAAGCAAGGCATACTGAGGCAGAGTAGCAGTGTAGCACCTTTAGGCACTAGTTTCATGTTTGTACCTTAGGTGGTTTTCTGTGTGCCCAAAGCAAACCAGTTGGGCAAAAATTCTGAATTTACCGTGGGATACTAAGAAAGGTACGAGGAATTCAACTAGCCTATCGCCGGAGCGCTGTGACAATTATTTAGAGCCGATTTTTTGGAGTACGGGAATCGCGACAACTTTTGGCCGCAGCCGGGCCACCGAGTCCCGCCGAACGATCTCGGATTTCCCATCGAAATTCAACTTTGCAGAAAACATTGAAAAATCGCTTCCACTGTGATTTCTGGACATTGGAGTGTCCAAAGGTCCTGGCCACCATCGAGAGGTCAACAGTATTTGGGCCGGAAGGGTTACGTTTGGTAAACATTTCCAGCCCGTTTGTACCATAAAACGGTTTGATTCACGGCAAATTGTACGTGTTTACGTTGAATCCTGTGTTTTAATTGAAAAGAGAAACAAGGCGTCATTCGAAAAACAAGAAAAGAACTTTATTTGTAAAAATGAAAAACACTCCGTATTTTATTCAATCTTTACAATAAAACGGGTAATCCGTCCAAATGTCATCCGGTATAGATGTCGTGAGGACAGAAAAAATTACAAACCATCAAATTTGAGATTTGTGCAATCGAAAAAAAAGAGAAATAAAATATTCAACCCTTTTCTGTCGAAGGTGCAGTTTCCCTTTAATAAAGTGAAAACTGAAAATCGTCGAAAAACTCAAAACAAGTGAGTTTGGTACGTAGAAACCGTCTAAAATGAAGGAAAATTTATTTTCGATTAATTCAGAAGGTAAAAATAAAATTTTCGGATGTTTTATTACAAAAATGTTGTGTGTTTGCATCACTAATTTTTGAGTAGTGCTTTCCCACTTCTGTATCTGGCCAAAACTATTTGGGACATTAAAAAGTGTTGTTGTGAAAGGAACTAATTACACATCTACACCAATGTTCTTAAAAAGGGGTTTTTGTGTGCTGATTTTTCCAAGTTTGGCAATAAAAACCTGCAAAAAAAGTACCATGGTTCTACTGTATTTTCTATGTCATTGCGCACTCAAAAACGATAACAAAAAATTGTGCCCACCTATCTTTCACCAGATTTGCCCATCCACTTAAGGAGTCAGCACTCCTGTCCATTTCAGCCACAACCACCAGTTACTCGAACACCACCAACAATCTTACTAAAGCCGGTCTTCTGCCTAAGGCGGACTCGGGGTTTCACCCACTTCCATTTGCCAAAGGAATCGCAGTCGATTTGGGATCATTGGCGAAGACCTCCCTCTGTCTACACCTACAATGGTATTTTTCTCACCGCAATGGGCACTGAAAAACCTACAAAAGCCAGTCAAGTACCTGCAGAGGCAGCCATGAAGACTTTACATGTTTCCCCTGCAAGATTCGCAGTCGAATTCGATTCGCCAGCGCCCCTTGCCCTGCTCACTGCAAAAAATACCACTATTACCATTATGGTGGGGAAAAACACATCATGCACACAGCCATCTTGCACACAGCCGTCTTGCACACAGCCATCGAAAGTACCCGAAGAAGAAAGTAAAGTCACCTCAGCCCAGGCGTGACCACTGGACTAGGCAATGTCGTAACCAGGATATCTCACTCACCACAATTACGCGGAATTTGGGCACGTCACTAAAAGCATCCCCACGCGATTAGTCGCCCATCCAATCGATTGATTTCTCATTTTTGGTCAACAGAGACAAACTTTACCAAAAGAGATAATAGTGTACGGTTATCATCTCTCCATTTGCTCATGTTTTCCTCCAATAATCAAACAATCAACAGGATTCCTCCCTGTCTGAGGGAATCTACGAACGTTTGGCACGGCGCAATTTACAGGATATCGCCCGCAAATTACTGATCTAAAGTTTTACACTAAAAATGAGACAAAATGCAAAACAGTTCCACGCTTTACAACTGCTGCACGGCCCTCATTTTCCCCATGTTCTGGCATGTGCTACGTGCCCACTAAATTAGAAAACAACACGAGAACACATTGAAAATAAAGTTGAAAATCAATGGCTTTAATGTTCTCATAACTACCGTACTAGGGTAAAGCACCCAACCGGCAATTGGGAGATCTGGGTTCAAGTCCCGGTCTAGGCTCCAATGGAGTCTGGGCTGTTTGTTTTTCACCAAGTACGGTAGTTATGAGAACATTAAAGCCATTGATTTTCAACTTTATTTTACGTGCCCACTACAGACATCCCATTTTTTTCTTCGAAAAAACACACCAATGCCTGCTTGACCAGACTGATAAATCTGCCACCTTTGCTCTACAGATTTTGCTACAGAGACGGCGCCCTTCCCACTTTGCGAACGTTATCACCTTCGACTCTCGGTGGCCAGCCAACTTTACACAAACTCAGACCAGGTTAATTACTCCTGTTGCCTGCCTTTGCAGTTTGTTTCTGCCTTTGGTTGGGCGAAACTAGGCTGGTGTTCCAACGTATAGGATGCTCTACCGACGATCCTTACTGCCCAACAACAGCAATTCGTCCTCGACAATGCCATTACAGCAGTGTCGTGCAACAGTGCGACAATGTGATGGGTTTTGAGCAAAACACATCTAAACGGGTCGTGCGACAAAGTTACGGCTCCTCCGTCACAAAACGCACCATAATCACCCTGTTACACGGTTCCTAGGACACAAAAACACATTTGCACTGAAACTGATGATGCCCTATCCAGTTTCCACATGCAAATCGAGAATTGCGTCCAGTTGGTCGGTAGATTTGACCACTTTTGGCGCGAAAATCGAAAAGGAAAATTTTACGAAATTTTTACCAAAAGTCCATAGTGAAATTCATATTTTAATAATAAATTACTAAAAAATTCTAACACTAGCAATCACAAAGCAGTCGCATGTTTCTTTGTCGTAAGAAGTGACATTCCTGCAAAATAGGCCTAAACCTGTGAGTGTTAGGAACACCCAAGGGTAAATAAAATGGTGTTTTTAGCAAGCGAAAAGTGTTTATTATATTTGTAAACACAGTGTGTAATTTATTTGGAATAAATCACCCACTGTGGTCTAAGTTGTATTAATTTGTAAATACAATGTGCATTTAACAAGCCTTGAATGCACAATGTATACTGAGAGCACCAGAGGTGCTTATGCAGAAAGTATTATTTAATATAATACTGTACACAGGTTTATTTCGATGTAATGTGTACAGTATGAGTGTATTTATTTGTAACCTTAAGTTACTTAATGTTGTAATAATCTTAATGCACAATTTGGAATTGTTTGGGGAATTTACAGCATTTATAATTGTGTATTTTGAAGCCAGGTGGCGTTACTGTGTTTTGATTGCTGCCTGTCTTATCTGAGTTATTCTATACTGTATATAGCTTTCTGTTATGA
>JH429927.1:9904-60868 GCA_000239455.1 Strigamia maritima
CTTAAAGGACCAGTGCAACCAAGGACCCCATTTAAGAAAGGCGCGTAAACTTGAGTATATGTTCTTTGTTTGCTGTGAGTGACCAGTTAGCACTAGGCACGTGTCACTCACCCTCTGTCATGGCTTGCTGGCCATTAGTTTCATGTATAATTGTTAGGGTTAAGGCTGAACAGCCCTTATATTGTTATAGCGCGCTTATCATTTATATAGTTGTATTTCCCGCTTTATTCGCGCATGAATAAAGTTATGTTATGTTTTGAGAATATAAGTTCCCTTTATTTCACTTGTAGTTACAGTCATGTTTAAGGTATTTGTTGCTTGAGTACGAAGTAATGGTCCAGTGGGTGGCTAAGCAGCCCCCCTAGCTCTTGAGTTGAATTGTCCGCCATCTTGTTTAAGATGGCACCATGGCAACCATGTTGGTTCCATATTTTAGACTGTCACAACTTATATCCGTGTACCAAAGGGAGCGACGCAAGAATATTGTAACACCGTTTGGTTTTTGCAGCGGGCTTTATACGGCTTACACCAAAGTGGCCGTATGTGGTACCAGATGCTTGATTCGACGTTACAGCAATTGGATTTCCGTAAAATACCCGGATGCAACTGTGCATATACTTACGGCCTAAGAGCAATTATTCTCATCTACGTCGACGATTTAGTACTATTTTCTGTGGATGGACAGACGAAGACAGAATTATTAAAGAAGATCTCAAACAATTTTGATATTGTCGATTTAGGAGGCATTAAGAGCCTGTTAGGGGTGGACTTTCTGCAAATCGAGGGCCGTACACTCATGTCACAGTCGACATACATCGCTAAGGTTGCTGAGAAATACGGTATAAAACGTAACAATTTAATTAAATCTCCCGTACAAGTTGGGACTTTACTAACGAAACGAAAATTACAAGAAACTAGCCATTTCCCATATCGATCATTAATAGGTTCTTTGTTATTTTTAGCTGCTAGAACGAGACCGGATATAGCCTATTATGTAATTGCGTTATTGCAGTATTCCGGTTGTCATTCGGTAGCGAATGTTAAATCATTGTTACAAGTTTTACAGTACGTGGTAAATACTTTTGACTATTGTATCGATCTTTCGGCATGTAAGAGTGATGAGCTCTGGGCATATTCGGATGTGTCTTGGGCCAATTGTGAAGAAACATCATTAAGTTACGGAGGTTATGTGCTGTTTTTAGGATCGTTCCGATACTTTGGCAATGTCGAAAGTGAACATAAGCGGTCAAATACTTCGAGAGCACAGTGGAAATTCATAACATAGCCAAAAACCGCATACTTCCGTTTTCTCAAAATCCGCCAGGAAAACCAGTTTTTCATGCCGCATGTGATCACCCGTCGTCGGCCAGAACTGTCCGCGACGTCCCGTCGCCGATAGAAGCTCGCAATATCGTCGGTTGGCGCACTAAGCCTAGTTTGGCTTCCCGTTGCGCATGGTACGCAAATCCCGCGTATTGTGCAGTAAACAAGTCGAAATGACCCGCGATTATTCTCGCTTATATGGCCTAACAGAAGTGAATGAATTCCACTTGAAAAATAGCAAACTTACAGCTTTATTTCGGATCCAAGCAGGAAAAACATGGAGATACATAAAAGCCAGATAGGCAAGATGGCGCCCATAACACAAGTAATAAAAAAACTATATTTTGACGTGTGACACATCAATCACATGTCACACCTGTCATTTTGACACAGAGTAGATAACTAGACAGGCCAAGGGTGCCTACATCAAGATAGTAGCGCCCTCGCCTTCAAAAAAATATAAAAACGCTCAAATGGTCTGCAAATAACATTTTATTATACAAAAAGCAGACCATCAATAGTAAGGCAACTAACAATGCATAACTCCGTAACATCTTGTACGTATTATGCGATAAATACGCACAACTTGTTTTATTTTATGAAATAAAGCAAGTTGCACGTTTACAAGAGAATTTAAATATAAACGTCCTGTCACCTGACGGAAGTAACTCACACAAATAATTAATTTGTGTTTATCCAACACTAACAATGCCCTCTTTAAACCAAACTAATTATTTTTAGCACCAAAACATAAAACCACATGAAGTATAATAGGGTAGTGTATACATAATAAAAATTGGGTTAAACCTCCTCAAAAACACTACCCAAAAACCCCTTCAGTTTACCTAGATTCAACCATTTCGTGAAAATATTTGCAATATTCCAATCGGTTGGAATCTTGGCAATCTTGAAATATCCTTTCAAGAAGTACTCTCGTACAAAACAGTATTTAACCCTAATATGTTTCGTTTTGGTGTTCTCAATGTCATTTTTAAGAAACTAGATCAAACTAAGTGAGTCTGACATGACAGTAGGGTAATTGGCAGCACCAAACAAATCTAAATTTCTGAATATGTTGGCCACCCAATAGCCCTCCCGTACTGCATTAACCAATGCCATATATTCTGCCTCCATAATAGATGTTGCCACAGTGGATTGTTTCTTGCAACCCCATGTGACAACAGAATTCCCAAGGTACAAGGTAAAACCTCCAAAACTCCTGCAAGATTCCAAATCAGTGGCCCACGAGGCATCGGAATAAATCTTAATATCTTCACCTTCACAGTTATGGAGGGGAATGGCATAGTCCGAGGTGTTTACCAAATATTTTAAGATCTGCAACAGCGTCTTTATGTGCTTTTTGCCATGCTGCGTATTAAATTGCGACATGTAAATAGTGCTGTACAGGATGTCGGGCCTGCTTCTAGTAGCAATAAACATCAAAGACCCAACTAGAGATCTGTATTGGAAATCTTCATCCTTTTCATACTCAGCACACTTACTCAATGTCGTGCCAACCGATATTGGGACTTTAACTAACTCATTCTTGGAAATCCCAAACTCTGCCGCCAATTTTAAAATTGATTTCTTCTGATGTAAGCAAATTTTACCATCAGTTCTGTCGAACTGTACACCTAACAGTTTCTTGACACGGCCCATGTTCACAATTGTAAACTTTTTGGAAGTTTCTTCTAATATCCGGTTTTGTACGTCAACAGACGATGAAAATAGCACCATGTCATCAACATAAAATATCAGAACAGTATCTTGGCCAAACACATAAACACAGTTGCATCCTATAACCTTACTAAAACCTATTTCGTGTAATTCCAGGTCTAGAGCCTGATACCACATTCTTCCGCTCTGGTGGAGGCCATAGAGGGCTTTGGTGAGCAGCCAAGCATGGGCTGACCCATCACCAACAGCGCCCTTTGGAATCCTCATATGTATTGAGATATCCAAAGTATCATAAAGGTAGGCGCATTTTACGTCTAATTGAACGTCTACCCAACCTCTTAGGACCACCAATAAGCAGAAGAATAAGCGTACTAACGAGAAATTTATGACTGGTGAAAAGATTTCATTAAAATCAATACCCGGTCGTTGTCCAAAACCTTGTGCTACGAGACGTGCTCTGAACCTCGTCACCTTCCCTTCTACGTCTCGCTTAATCTTATAGACCCATTTGGAACCCAAAATCTTCTTATTCATGGGTTTATCCACGACACTAAAAACTTCACGTGCCTTAAGAGTTTCTAACTCTTCATCCATGGCCATGTGCCACTGGTCAGCCTCAGGCGAGCTCATTGCCTGTTCGAAAGTAGTAGACTCTACAATGCTTGAATAGGCACAAATAGGTGAGGTGAATAGTGCCGTGGTGTCCATTTCACCATCAGATTCAGTGGGAGAAACCATTGGCTCATCTGGCTCGCTGCCAGCTGAAACACGAGGCTCAAACACGAATTTTCCCATGACATTGTCATCACATGGAAGCCTCTTGAGCAGACAATGCCTTTTAATCTCAGCTTTGGACCTTAAAGGGCCCACGCCACTGGGATCCCAAAAATAGGTATTCTGCATTCCAGCAGTAACTCCCTTTTGGCGTACCACCACTTCTTTGACCCAACCTGGCATCCCACGTACACTGGACTTTGTGGAATAGATAGATAGAATTGAGTTTATAGACGCAAGCGGCAACTTAGGCCATACACGAATTTTAATCTGACATACTGAAACTGACATACTAAATCTGACCAATATAAATCTGACACAGACAAACACATTTGACCAATGATAACCACTACATTCCCACATTCCATTGCAGAATGGAATGCAGTCTTACATTATCAAAAGATTGGTCAAAAACACAAAGACAGAAGGCACAGAAGGGAAAGAAGAGCAAAAAAGAAGAAAATATAGATAACCAGAGGACCCATTAGCACCACTGCAGCGGAAAAACAAAGTGCTCCAATGGAGTACCCAGGGGAGGCCACAAAGATGCTGGGCTTGGAAGTTTTCTCCCCCGGACTTTGTGGAAACTCTTTTGCTAAGGAGTCTCTCGCCAGTCTTGGACTTAACATCCTTAGCCCTAGCAGTAACTTTGCTGGGCAGTGGTGTGCCTGCTATCTGCTCAGCCCGGACTTGTGTTTGAACCTGTGTTGGCAAAACAATTGTAGGCTTAACAGGTGTGGGCAACATTATGTGTTTTGGGGCATCTGACCCCACATTCCCATTATCATCATCACTACTGTCTTCGTCCGAATCTGTTATTGTTTCGGCATCATAATAAACCTCTTCTTTATCTAAATCAGGCTTATCAACTGCCTTGCCGTCCTTATTAACAGATTCGAATTCCAACCAATTACGAGACTCATCAACCTCCACATGCTTAGATTTCACTACGTCATCTGTGGATGGGTCCCAAATTCTGTACCCGCGGGTTGACAAAGCATACCCGACCACCATGCCTTTCCACGCACGAGGGGCATGTTTGGATTCTTTCCTACGCGTCGAAACATGGACGTATGCTAATGAGCCCAAAATCTTGAGATGTTTAAGCTGTAGATCTCGTTTCCAAAATAAAATATAGGGGATCTGATTATTAACGCCACTATGTGGGAACCTGTTCTTGACATAAATAAACATCAAGGCCAATTCAGCCCAGAGTTGGTCAGGGAGTTGAGTTTCGTCTAAAATGGCACGGACGCCATCATGCACGGTTTGATTCACGCGCTCGGCAATTCCGTTCATTTGAGGTGAGTAAGCGTTAGTACGCTGTGCATCGACACCCTCACTCTCAAGATGTCTAAGAAACTCAGTCGACATGAACTCACCACCCAAATCTGTCCTGATCGCCTTAATTTTATGACCTGACATCCTTTCAACACGTTTTTGAAACTTAACATATGTTTGAAAGGTGTCACTTTTACTCCTAATTGGAAACACCCAAGAATAGCGAGTTGCATCGTCAACAATGCAAAATAAAAATTTTGCGTCACCTAAAGACTCAACAGGGCTTGGCCCCCACAATCCATATGCAAGAGACCAAAAGGCTCAGAAACAGTCAATCCTGACTCCTTATTTGCATAAGTGGCCCTCTTGGATTTGGCGACCTTGCAAACTTCGCAGTTTAGTTTTTCAACCCGCTTTGGGATTTCAATCCCCTTAACTCGCGTATTTCCAACCAAGTAATTCAAACCACGTGAATACTGATGGCCCAATCTACGGTGCCATAACTCAACCAAACTTAAATAATTTTGATCCTTTTTATTTGCCAAAATTGAATCCGACAGATTAACATTACATGATTTATTGATTGTAACATCTGCACTTAAAATGCTATTAGCCAACTTGGCTTTACCAACCAATTCGTATAACCCATGCTCAGAATTCAATTTTGCATATGACATGCAATCATCAAAATTAGTTTTATACACCCTTTTAATGCCCTGGTGGGTATGAACATCAAAACCCGCCTTATCACACTTTGACTCGGAAATTAAATTCCTTTTGAACTTGGGCGCATAGCATACACTTTTCAATGTCACCTCATTTTGAATTCCGCCTAAATCGTATGTGACCAGCTCAATGTCCCCTATCCCTTCGAGTGTGGTACGTTTGTCCGACGCCGCTTGTCCGACGAACGTTTGTCCGACGCCGTTTGTCCGACGCCGTTTGTCAGAATGGTCGTTTGTCCGAAAAATTTCGGACAAACGACCATTCTGACAAACGGTTTTCGGACAAATGGCGTCGAAAAATTAATGAAAATAAAAGATGAAATAAAAATTAAAAAAGATAGAAAAGATAAAAAAAATAAAAACAAATATACAGGACTGTATTTGAATTAGGAGCTGAGATTACAACACCAAAATTAGTATTTGAAAGTTGGTATAGTTAGTAACAGTTGGTAACATCAATATTGCATTAGGTTTCCAATTAGTATCTGGAACGTTAAAGGGACTTGGGTCTTTAATCTTAGCACCGAAAAATAAAGCGGAGTTGACTCCTGGACATTTTCATCACTTTTGTCAGGGCTGTATGCATTTGGAGCTATTTATTAACAAGTAACAAAAAACAACAAACGTGTAGATATTAGTCCAAGCTTTAAGTGCCGTAATAACTAATTCCACATGAGTAGTTGTAGGATTTTTCATGAACAACCTGGTCACTTTTCTCAGGATTATAGGAATTAGGAGCTGAGATTACATCAACCAAAATTAGTGTGCACAAAAACGTTTTTCAAACAAAAAAACCTTTTTTGGACCAAAAAACGTTTTTAAGACAAAAACGTGTTCCGTTTGTCCGAATGGTTGATTGTCAGAAAACGTTTGTCCGACGGTACGTTTGTCAGAAATCATTCGGACAAACATTCCGGTCAGCTTTTTCCGTTTTTCGGACAATCGACCACTCGGACAAGTGATCGATACCCATCCCTTCAATTGAAGAATAGCCCTCGCCTAACTCAAGCGGTACTGGCTTAATCGACTTGAAATTTATAAATAAATTTTTATTCGAGCACACGTGATTCGTACAGGCAGAATCCAAATAAAAGGTGTCATTTGACAAAATACTGGATAAAGCAATGGTATCATGAATATCAAAAATAGGGTGTGCATAAAAAGCACCTTTCTTACTACTCTTAACACTCAAAACTTTGTCACTGTTTTTCACTACACTATTGTTCGCACTTCTGCTGTCACGCTTCTTTCTCGGATTCGGACAGTCCTTCGCAAAATGGCCAAGGCCAGAACAATTGAGGCTAAAACACTGGAGGCTAAAACGCCTATCACTTGTATTGCGCTGATCACCAGAAGCAGACGACGCACTTGAAGCAGACACATTTTCACTTTCAGTCGCCTTTGACGAGCCTTTGCCAAATTTCGACTTTGGTTTCTGACGAGATGTCGCAGAAAAGGCTTTGTTGTCCTCAGCACTAGTCTTTGCAGACTTCTTGGCTTCCAAACGACGATAATTATCTTCGGCAAGAAGGGCCATGCAGACATTTTCGAAAGTAAATTTGTTGTCGTCCCACTGGTCGATGATTTGCCACAAGCTATCGAATCCCTCGCCGACACGATTGATCAGCGTATACGTGTGCTCCTCTGCAACAGTCATCTTGAGTGCTTCAACCTCTTTTCCAGCCGTATCAACTCTATCAATGAATGTATTCATAGACTCGCCATTTTTCCGTTGAATCAGGCAAAAATCCTCGCGTAACTTTGCCTTTCGAGATCGAGAACTTGGCTCAAACACTTGTTTTAGGTGCTCCCAGACCAACTTGGTCGTGGCATGTTTCACAGCTGCATCACGGAACTCTTCGGACACGGAATTGATGAGAATCGCACACGAGCGCAATTTCCTTTTTGCATACTTCGCTTTGGCCTCCTCTGTTGCAGTCGCAGGAGGTTCCTTGGCTTTGCCTGTCTCATCTGTGAATACGAAAAGGTCGTTTTCTTCAAGTAACAATTGAATGTCACGCTTCCAAGTGATGTAGTTGTTTTTGCTGAGCTGCTTGATCCCTGTGGCTTTGGATTCTTTGCCATCATCCTTCCCCATGGCGAGGTAGCTGAAAAAGCAAGCGAAAAGCGGCAGAAGTCTGAAAACTCGAAAAGAATTGGGCCTCAAATAAATCCTAGGGGCAAAACGGTTGGCTTCCCTGCAGAACCACCCTCTGCTACCATGAACATAAGCGGTCAAATACTTCGAGAGCACAGTGGAAATTCGTAATATAGCCAAAAACCGCATATGTCCATTTTCTCAAAATCTGCCGGGAAAACCAGTTTTTCATGCCGCATGTGATCACCCGTCGTCGGCCAGAACTGTCCGCGACGTCCCGTCGCCGATAGAAGCTCGCAATATTGTCGGTTGGCGCACTAAGCCTAGTTAGGCTTTCCGTTGCGCATGGTACGCAAATCCCGCGTATTGTGCATTGTAGGCATAGGTAAACTAAAGCATGTGTGACTAATGTGTTTGATACATCAGTTATGTATTTAACACAGGTGCGGATCCTGTTCTTAAGTACCCGCACCTTAAAGTTATTATTTAGTTTAGTTTTTATGACAAGGGGTCATAATTCACTTAATCTATAACTTTGTAATTGCTTTATAATTAGTTTAGTATGAGCTGACTCATTAATGTGTTTATTTAATTGTTTGAGTCAGCACTTTATAACTTATGCTTTTATAAGCTAGGTTCCAGTCTTTATTTAGTCATTAACTGGAAGCCTAGTCTTAATTCTTTGTGATAGGATAACATACTAGTCCAGTTTGTGATCCTAAGCTTGTCAGAGCTATTTATAGCCCTATGGGCTTTTTATGTAACTTTTATCATTCTGCAGTTTGCTGTGTTTGAGATTAAACACTCTCTAACCTTCTTGTGTCAAGGAAAGATGGCTGATGTTTTTGCTCCATGCTACTTCAAGTGATTTCAGGATTTTACATCATTGTATATTTGAGTATTACTCAATTTAAGGAAGACAATGCAGTTCTAAGTGATTATAATTACAGCCAAGCAGTTGTCATTAGTTTTGAAGTGAGTTTCAGCTTGAAACAGTTTGGAGGTCATTGCCAATGTCATTGGGCTCATATACGAGGTCATACCTCTAATTCACAAGCAAATGACAAGGTGTTCCACGCTCAATTCAGCAGAGAAGCGATAGCGCAAAGTTGTGCGCGAATTGAGCAAGATCGATTTCGACGGGACCTCGCGTATAACTCCGGCGGCTCGCGGTTGCTCGCGTGCGGCCAAAAATCCCGACTTTTCCATCGAAATTCGGAAAATGGATTTTTGCTCATTTTTGACCATTTAAAGCACAGTTTCATGACCAAGACTGTGCCTAGGACCAGGGCGGACCACTATAACGTACAGTTGGTAGCAGAGGGTGGTTTCAACCCTGGGACACGTGAGAAATTGCCCAAAATATCAGTTTGGACAATTAAAGATCAAAAATTGAAATTTTTACTGTTTGAACATTTTCTCTCAGATTTTTTGGTTATTTTTCAGCTCAGCATTATGTCCGCGAAGGATATAACTAAGTCAGCCGCTACTGGAGTCAACAAATTGGACAGGACCAATTATTTACAGTGGACAATCGACGTGCAGCATCTTTTGGAAGAAAAAGGACTTTGGAAATTTGCGAGAGGCAAACAGGTCGAGCCATTAGCGACTGCATCCGCTGCCGAGCGTGATAAATACGAGAAGGACAAAAACAAGTCGAGAGCCATCGTTTTGCAGTGTTTGGTGCCGAGGTTACAGCCAGCTGCGATGAAATATGACACGACCGAGGCAGTCTGGACCCATTTAAAGAAGATTTTCGAACCGAGTTCGATTGCACGAGAAGCATCGTTAGTAGAGGAGTTTTACTCCATGAGACGCCACGCAAGCCGAGACAAGGCCGAAGATGATATGGTAGCTGCAAATGACAAACTCAAGCCAGAGGGTCATATCAAGGCTTATTTGATGATCAGCAGGATTGAAAAGGAATTCGAGCATCAAATCCAATCCATTATCAGTGGAAAAAGGAAGACTTCACCTACGACAACGTTTGCACGGCTTTGCTAGCAGAAAGCAACCAAAGACAACTTGTTGAGACCAGTGATAAGAATCTGGAGGCTGCGACTGCTTATGCAAGCAGTCTTAAAGGCCAAAGTGGTAAAAGTGAAGTGAATTCTGCAAATTTCAGCAATAGAGCATATCTTCAAAGCATTGTCTGTTTCAATTGTTGTATCAATTGGCCATTTTGCACAGGATTGTGCAAAACCAAAAGCCCAACGCGGAGGACTCAACCTAGAGGTCGAAGTCGAGGACGAGGATGCCGACAGGGTCGTAGTGCGCCAAATCCAACACCGGAGAGCCAGATTGTGACAGTGTGGAATTGGGGTCGATATTGTTATAATGTCGGCCGATCCAACAATGCATAAACACGACAAAACCACAAAAATTGCCGAGAATAAATTATGCAAATATAGTTTTAATTTCTTTAATGAATTTATTTACTCTTACAATTATTAAGAATACTAAGATATGCAAATAAGATCGATTTGCATAACTTAGGCCTATTTGGTCCCATGTGCTTAGGCTTAACACAATGGCGATATCTTGGCGATCCTGAGGGATATGGTCGACTTAAGTTTGTCACAACCCAAAGGAACAAGATATATTGATTGTATCTATACAGGAAAGTATAATACAATCAACACAACTGAAATAAAGTGTTAGAGGAAGAAAAAGATGTGTAAATGGTCAAGCCACAGCCATGTGGCGACCTACGTGGTTTGACCCACATTCCGCATATTACACCATGCGTTATTTCTACATTAAGGGCCCAGGGCCAGAAATTGGGATGTAAACAACAGACGAGTTACTCACCGCAGCCCCGGTCCAATGTCGCGTCACATTGAGGTCTATCGTCGTCAAAGGCCGTGTCACAGTCGCTCCCTGATGCCGTATGGCCCATGCGACACAAGACAGTCCCCAACATCGGCGGCCAAAAGCTCAACACATAATGTTCCAACACCATGTGGGAAGTATAGTCATTTTGACCCCATGTTCGCCTCATATTCACCTATTAACAGGTGTTACTGAGTAACACAAACACAGGTGCCACAGGGAAAGGTAATACATCGACTATATACATGTAAGACACTCAAAGTATGGTTCTTAACACGCAACCCATAAAATGCTATGGTTATGTTACACTACACTTCAAGTATCAACACAATATATACACTCAATATAATAACACATACCATCTAGGCAAATAATCACAGGCAAACAATATCACAGATCAAACATTCAGTTCAGGGTTTCAGTTCAGTATTTCACACTACTTCCTGTTTTGCTTGAGCTTATATACTCTGCTAATCTCTCACTAATTCCTAAGGAATGTGTAGATAACAGAGTTGGCCAATGGGTGATGCCGGTTGTGGAATGTAATGACCACTTCCAGTATCATCCAACATTCCAATGTGGATTGGGGCGAATGGTCAATGTAATATATAAAATATATATTTATTGACCATTACTTTGGTATTGGTCATAAATAAGTGCGATAATTACTATCCACTTATTTATATTTATTGTTGTAGTTCGAATACGCCGCTAAAGACGCATAGCGCGCTCTAGTGGCAATTCTTCGCTATAACTACGGTTCGAGACCGTCACACGTCCCACCGGAAGGAAAAATAAAGACGTTTACATCTTCATTTCATCCTGATAAGATGTTCAAAATTGATGCCCTTGGGTGTTTATCTGATTCATCAGAGTGGCACCAAAAATCATAAAATTTGGTGTGTGTATATTGTAGAGCTGTGTTGGCCAACATCCAGTATTTGGCTGACACATATTGTTAATTATGCATATAATTTGTTTCTATAAATTCTGTATTATTGTTCATGCACATTTGAATCTGTAGTGCATCAATTGTATTTCATTTACTGTTTCCTAATGTTAGCTTTAAGTTTTGTTAACAGATGGCATTGCTTCATGGTTCAAGAAGCAGTGGCATCATGCAGCTCTGAGTCTGTGACATCACAACTCACTACTCACTGCTTGCTTCTCTCTTAACCTGCCAAGATGGCTGTTCTCATGAGCAAGTGGCTCATGAGTATTTTATCAGACAATATATTATTTTATGTAAGTCTTTGTCATTTATTTCAACATTATTGGGCATTATAAGCTTGATTAGAGCGGCCCTGAGCAGAAATCAGCTCCAACAAGTGCCTGTTATTATCCCGGATCATCACTCCAACTCCCTCCTTTCCAAGGTCAAGCCTGGGTCATCCAGTATATGCATTAAGACTCTTTGGCCATATAAAACGCTTCCACTACATTTCAAGAGTCTTTAACATGATTGCAATGGATCCTAACATGTTAGTAGTAGTTCTAGCATGTTTAATATATATTGCATTAAAGTCAAACAATAGTCTGCTAACAGAAATATTTCTAACTTTAAAAGATAATTAAAGTGTAGTTCATGATAATAATTTTATTTGCTAAAATGAACTATCATGGACTCCAAAAGAATAACGTAATCGTCGTCGTACTTGGTGTTACGCTTACGAATACGCTTTGCCTTTTTGTAAGGTACAAGAACTTGTTCCCTACGGCTCTTTGCTTTCTGACGACGCTCACGGTGTCTAGACACTATAGGTATCGTAGTAGGCAAAGTTGTGGGTGGCTCACCAGCATTACTCTCTTCATTAGAGGGGACTACTGGTGGAGGATCCACTTCCATTGGTTCGTCGTCTTCACTCTCGATTGAGTTTGGTACGGCTACCGAGTTTGGGATGGTGGTCGGTGGTTTCACCACTTCCATCCACTTGGGTGTCTCATGAGGAACATCAGTACCAACAGTTTGGTCCTGAACCCATTGTTCCCATTGCTGCGCATAGGCAAACTCATTCAAATAGCGGGGCCATTGTGAATGTACGTCAGTGTAAATAGCTAACATCATCTTAATGTCTCTTTTTGCACGTTCCATGGTATTTGCTTGTGGATGATAAGTACTAGTGCTACCAACAGTTGTGTCTTTGTAGATTGTACTCACAAATTGGGGACCATTGTCACTTATAATTTTGAATGGATGTCCAAATCTACAAGCAACCTCGTTCACCTTATCCACAATCTTGCTGCTGGTGGCCGTAGTCAGCGGATAGAGTTCTACAAACTTAGGCATTGATCAATAATGACCAGGATCCATTTGTATTGGCTTCTAGATGCTGGCTTTGACCCCATTAGATCCGTACACATCACTTCCCATGGGATAGTCATGTTATGTGGTGTGTAAGAAGCAGCACACTTCTTCTGTTGGCTAGGTTTATGTCAGGCAATGCACGCAACTATTCACATAGTGACGTACATGGCGGTCCAATCTAGGCCAGTAGTACAAGTGTTTAGCCCTATCAAGAGTTTTACTTCTACCTGCATGACCACTCAAAGGATGTCCATGGCAGGTAAATAGAGCTCTCTTGACCAATGATAGAGGGATAACTGTTTTGAATCCGTTACCAGAGTCATTCAGTTCCTCTTCAAAGGTAGGCCTAAAGAATACTAGCAACTTGGATTGATCATTCTCATCAACATCCAAGATGTAGCCTCTTATTTTGTGTTTCCATACGACACGGTTATGGTACTTGTCCATTTCTTGTCGAACTTCTTCACTTCCATTCAGATAGTTTCGAATTTTCTTCCAAACTAGATCTGATCTTTGAGCTTCAATGATCTCGCTCCTAGTAGGTGGGATATCATTGAGAATCTCAGTTAAAGCACTGTGGAGAGTTTCAGGCTCGTCCACCTCACCTCCCCCTTCTTGCTTTGACACATCCTTCAAGGATTTATCAGACCAAAACTCAACACCAACGTTACAGAAGTATTCTGATTTCTCAGAGATCTTCCGTACTGGGTTAGGGAGATTTCCTGACCAGTCTGGCCAAAACTGAGTGATTTCAGTTTCTTCCACATGGTCAGTGATAGGTATTTCAGTAACAGGTAATGGGGCTCTTGAAAGGGCATCCGCTACTTTGTTCTGACTACCTTGTCTATACAGTATTTTGAATGCTCCGCACTGGATTTTCACTGCCCAGCGTCCAAATCTGCCTAAAGGTTCTGGGGTCGACATCAACCACTTAAGTGCTTAAGCGTCAGACTCCAAAATGAATGTAGTGTATTCAAGGTATGGTCTAAATCTGTCTGTAGCCCATACCACGGCTAAACACTCTAGTTCAGGAGTAGAGTATCGCACCTCTGCTCCCCTTAAGACTCTACTTGCAAAAGCAACAGGGCGTGGTTTTACAATCATGCCTTGTTTCTTATCAAACTCTGACTTCCAAACACCTGTGTTCCAGCGCTAAAGTATAACTTGTTTTCGCAGATGTACCTATGTACAGCAGTGATGCCAAGTTGCAGCAAATTCCGATTTTCCAATCGCATTCTGCCTTGTGCAGAGGCATGTTGGATGAAAGTCCAACCTGCCATTACATCCGGCATAGTGGATTGACGAATCCAGGCTTCATGAAAGCGGACCACATAAGAGAAGAGGGATTCTTCTTCACCCTGTGTGATAGCTTGAACTTGTTGGACTCTCTGTTCCTCGGGAACATCGAATCTGGCAACAAATAACTTTTGGAAGCTTTCCCAATCACTGAACAAATGTTGGTTTTCTCTGTACCAGAGCTTGGCAACATCTGTGAAATAACTGGGGATGCCAAGACGTACCATTTCATCCAATGGTATAGCCTTGGCAATTGCCGTATTCTCAACAACCTCCAGAAAGCGCATGCACTTTTCTGAATTGCCGTCAAATTCAAAGATGTCGACACTTTTAAGATGATGAACCTTATCAGGTCGACTCTCTCTCTGCGGCATAGCTTTACAAAAAGTTTTCATCAAATGCTCTGTAAAGGCAATGCATTCTTCCGCACTCATCATACCTGGATTTGACCCGGCTGATGGTTGAGAAGAATTCTGTGGGCCCGTGTTAGGTGCACCACTGAATCCACTTTGGGGACGGTTATCTTGGTTCTGAGTACCTTGATAACCATTACCCTTGCCTTTGGCAGGAATTGGCCCTCACTATGTGTCGGTCCGTTCCCTGCTTGGCCATTCTTGGAGTGACCAGCACCATGGTTTGGATTGAACCAAGGTGGTGGCTGCTGCCAAAATGGTGGTTGTTGCTCCAAATTTGGGTTTCCTGCTGGAGTAGGTGGTATTCCTCCATTATGAAAATAATGGGATGGACCACCAGGCATTCCAGAAGATTGCCAAAATGGGGGTGGCTGTCGATATTCTGTTCTCAACGGTGATGGGGCCTTGAATTGGGGTCCAGTCACCGTTGAGGGGAATATGTTGTTCCTATGTTGAGGTGTACTCTGCCTGGTAGCAGAGGGTGACCCAACTTTGGATTTTTGATTCACAGGAATGCGATGGGCCGGTGAGGGTATGTAACTTCCCCCACCTAATATGGGTGTGTAAGGTACAAATCTCGGGCTCTCTTGCATTGGAATCGGAGAGAAACTATTTACAGGAGTCTTAAGATTCCTAGTAAAAGGTGGGCTCTCCTGTCTAGGGAGTCCAAACGCAAGCCGACTATTGGATGGCTTTGGAGTCCCATTGACATTATAAGGAGGTACTGGTGTCGCTGTTGCAACACAAATTGTTCTTCTTTGCTCTGGGTCACTCAAAACAGTTCTTGGTTGGCCAAGAACTCTGGGAGTGGCCTCTCGTGCAGCCAAAGACTGTCCAGCCCTTGATCTGGTGTTGAATGTAACAGGAGTTATTCCCATCTCCTCGCGAACAGTAGGAGTTAAGGTAACTGTCTTACGTTTGAGAGGAGTGCGAAACAGTTGTCTCTGCACATTTGGCACAGATGTCACCTGTTTCCTGGGGCTTTTCACAGCCTCAGAGTACAGGAATTGTTCTGCAACACCAGTTGTTGCTGTTTTGAGGGGGCTCTTGTTTGAATCTGCATTCAAAGTTTGGGTCCTCTCTTCAGCATTTGGAGATACCACTTGAGGGATGTGTCGGAATGGTACGGGTGGTAACATTCGTGGCCTATCCCCAATGGTGCGACTCTTTCCGGTCAAACTCATATCTTGTTGGGTTTGAGGTTGTCCGGGGTGTGCCAACTCTTGCAGATATTGCCTTGTGTCCACAATAGATGCAAAATCTGCTGAGGACAGTTGGAAACGTCTACAATAGTTCTCAAAGACACGAGAATGGTACACAGGATCTCTCTTGTGTCTCTTCTCATTTACCACCGGTCGGAATCCATCTTGTAGGTGTGCTCTGCGCAAGTTTTCAACTTGAGATTCGACCTGTCTTACTGAAGTGAAGTTTGCCACGTTCAAATGAAAGAACTGACAAACATCCTTTAGCATTCTGCTGGGTGAATTGCTGTTGACACGCCTGGTTTGTGTGGCAACAGTACTTCCAATCGGCAGTGTTAATCCATCATGTGGATGAACCACTGCTGATGCAGGATTTGAAAAAGGTCGACGTAGGGCATTAACATGCATACGGGCCTCTTTCAGGGATCGAAATGCTGCTGCGTCAATGTGATTTGTATCACAGTACGCAAAGAATTCCTGATCTCGGACTGGATTGATCGAGTCATCCTTGTTGACTGATAATTCAGAGGGAGATCTATATTGGATTGATGCCATCCAAGACTTTGCATCCGCAATGTTTGCAAAGTTGTCGGCATCCAAATGGTACTGACTACAGAAGTCAATAAGCATTTGTTTTTCTTCATTTAGCTGGTTGGTCGAGTCGTCTGTGCCATGAGCACTTTGAAACTCGGCCAGCCTAGCCATATTATCTGCTTGTTCCCTCTGCCTGGTAAATTCTCGTGCTTCATTAACATGTGAGAAACACGAGGCATCCAAGTTGTAGAATCTGCAGTACGCCAATAATCGCGGGTTAGCGAGAATTGGTGTAGGCGATTGAATACCCTGATCACGTGGTGCGGAATTTTGTACAAAATACCCATCGCGTGGTGAAGATTCGTTTGCCATAATACTAGATGATTAAATCGAAATCCTTACACTAAAATTAAAATCACAAAGTGTAGTAACACAATTAATATAATGATAGGAATAATTCTAATTATCCTATCAAACTAACAATTTAAACTGAATAAAAGTCTAAACTAAAGCTAATAATACTACTACTAATAATATAATTCAATTATATTTACCACACTGTTGTTGTAACAGTGAATATTTCTTCAAAGTCGTCAAAATTTGTCAACAATCGTCAAAACGTATGCTACGTGGTCCAAAAGTGTTGAAAACCGTTCGTACGGTCGTCCTTCATACGTCTGGGTCCAAAGTCGGATGAGAATGAATGTGGATTCAATCTCAACTGGCTTTCTTATAGCAAATCCATTTGAATTTGCCACCAGTTGCTTATCAGTAGTCAGTGATTGGTTATGACCTCATAATCCAACCCACTGGCCAATGACAGCAAAGTATCATTGGATCCAAAATCCTGGTGTTAATCAATGTAAATGGGCCCTATTGTGTATTTTTAACAACAAAAATGCACATGGGTCCATTATTAATTAATTTGGACCACAAATTTCAAAATTAATTCCTGACTTTTCCATTTTCTAAGAATATAAATAGAATCAAAAAAAAAATTGAAGATTTGTTTCTTTTTTTGTCTGAATTCACTTGGTGTGAATGTGGTTATAACCAATTTCCACCAAATGGATCAAACTTTTCCCTTTTATTCGATTTTCATCGAAATATCACGTGGAAAACCGTATAGAGACGTGTCGCTGCCCCCCGTTTTATTGGGCTGCACGGCGCGTCTTTTACGAAAAAACGCGTGTGGGGCGGCCGGCGCGCACTGTCGAAGTCGGCCGTGCGCGTCGATCGATCGCCGCATCGTTGGTTTTTCGGTTCCGGATCTTCCTGATTCTGTTTGTACTGGCAAAACAGAGTGTAGGAAGATCTTTTATTGCTAATTGGAAAGCGTAAGACCGGTAATTTTCAGATTATCGGCGTTTTCCAATATTTTGGCAATATATCGAATTTCGAGAAGTGTAAGACCGATAATTATTCAAATTTTCGGCCACTTCCCGATTGTTTTCGTTTTTAGATCTTCTTAATTCTGTATTTACGTGTAAAACAGAGTGTAGGAAGACCTTTCAGGGTAATTGGAAAGTGTAAGACCGGTAATTTCCTAAATTATCGGCAACTTTCCAATTTTTTTAATTTTCGGAATTTAAGAAGTGTAAAACGTATAGTTTTCACACTATCCGTAACTTCTTAATTGTTACTTCCACCTTGTGAAATGTAAGACCCGTAATAGGTTAAATTACTGGCACTTCACAAGATTTTTAATTTTATTATCTGAATCTTGAGAAGTGTAAAACGCAGTTCCGACACTATTCGTAACTTCTTATTTTCAGAGTGGATTTTCAACTTTTGAAAATGATAAACTTGTAATTCTTGATTACCCGTACATTCTCATTAGTCAACTTTGATTTTGAGGAAGTAAGACATGTAATATGAAATTACCTGCATTTCCTCATTATCGGATTTTGAAACTTATTATTTTTATCTCTAAATTCTCATTTAAAAAAAATTCAGAAAATAAAATATTTTAGTTCCACTAGAGTGGTGGGACTTGTCTTTATTGTACATGCCCCATCACTATAAGATGTAAAAAAAGTAATAAAAAAAATTTTATTAAAATTTTCTTAATTTTCGAGCAAAATTTTGGCAAAATCTGCCATTTTTCACTCTATTTTTGGCTTAAGTACCCATTATTCAAGTACTTTCTCTCTATGTCTTAAACCTAAATGATCGCGCGTGAGCTTGATTACTAAGATCAGTATTTCTTCGGTATAACAGACTTCCGGGACGGAATTTGTATGGATCTTCCGCTTGCAGGAAAGGCCTGTCCTGTAGCGTATAAGTGGGATCCTTGCCCGTGTCTTTGCGACACCATACTAGACTTCACTTTTCACCTCACTCAAAGAAATATAGAAGCAGTTAAGCTTATATAGTACTTTGTGAAATGTCTGGTGTGTTCTAGTGCATAGGAGCAAGCATTGACAAAACAATTTTAGTAAACCTCGAATCCTATTAAAACCTAACTCAGTTCGATGCAGAAAGTCAAAATCAAGTTGTTTATTATGCAAAACCACTAAATTTCGGCGTTTCCGGGCCATAAATAGCCAAAAATCGGAGAAAACGAGTTTCGGCGCCAACTGATGGCGAAATGCTTGTCCTCAGAGAGTGTAAGTAGGGTACTTGGTTTCATTGTTGCTGCCCCCGAATTTGCTTGACAGCATACTACGGGGCCAATTTCAAATTCACCATTACGGCCATCGCAGGCGGGGCGGCGGCCGTTCCTGCGCTCTTTTTATCGGGCTTCGCTACACAGCAAATTGCGGGTGAGGAAGCACGGGTGAGGCAGCTGTAGAGTGCGCTCGGCTGTTAGGAACAGTCAGTGCACCATACTTTGTCGCCGTAGAGCCGGTATCGCTCCAATTCAACGGAATACGATGCCACGAGTCTACGACTATAGTGAGGCAGTAAATGAGGTAAGAACACTTTAATTTCAAGATTATAGGCTAATATTTAGCCATAAATCTCTAGATATATGGTGATCATACTCTATTCAGCTAAAATATTTGATTTTACAAAGGGAACACGATGAAATTCTTTATTTAAAAAATAAAATTCATCGTATTATTTGTAAATCAATGTATGCACGGGCCAAAAGGGTTGTAAATATTACTCTATCACACCTTTTAAACCATGCTAAAGATTGTTTTGTATAGATTTCTGATGAAACAATTTGAAATACAATTAAATTTCATCAAAAAAAAATCAAGTTTTTATCGTATAGGCAGTGTATTAAGTATAAATAAGTAATAACACTGCTTTTTAGATAATATCTAAAAATAAAAGTATATGTATAAACAGTATAGAACATTGTCAAATTTAAATTTTATTTATTTATTAAAGATTTTGGGTAGTCACTTAAGGTGACTAATATAACCGAATTTTTATTATTAAATACTTAAAAAAAAATTAAAACCAATTTTAAAACAAATTTAAACTAATACCACCTTTTCTTACACCCTACGACAGAAATAAGCTTTATTGCGCAATAGGGGGGTTACCTTTAGGAGGAGGAGGAGAAGGAGAATCCTGTCTCTTCTTCTCCTTTGGAATAGAAGGGGTGGAATCTTTCTTCTTCTTCTCTTTTGAGGCAGAAGAGGGATTCTTCTTCTCGTATTTAGCTATAATAGCTTGGGCCAAACGAGAATCGATGACTGGCTCTTTTCTGATGGACTCAGTTTTAGAGCCAGAGGTGGATGCTTCTGCTAGAACCTCTGCCACTGGTGCAGGGATTTCTATCAGAGAGGCTTTATCCATGGGGGTAGATTCCTCTTGAGTTTCTATCTCCATGGGTGAAGGCTTATCGTCGATTCTTGCAATCTTTAATTGTGGGATGGAGATTTTTAAGGGAAGCTGGTCGTCTCTTAGGACTACCCACTTCTCTTGATCTATCACCTTGCGCTCAATGGACGTCGGACCACAGAATCTGGGCTCCTCTATGATAGCGCCTCCATTGGCATTATGCCAGATCTTGTACCTGGGGCAGGAAGCCCAGATGCAACACCCTGGCTTTGGAATCAGGTTTTGATAACCTGCTTGTCCACCAGTTCGTTCCAAGAGGAACCTCGAGGTCGTGTTCTTGTGCCACTACAATTGGGGCACTGTAGAACATGCCTTGAGTTTTTTAACCCAGTATACCAACCGCTTCCCCTGCAGAAGGGGCAAACAATTGTTGTTTCTGTCTCGCTCACAGCTGTGGGTCTTTCCACACTGACGCGAGCCTGGGCAAATTTAGCTTCTTTTTCTCGTTTTAAAGCCACGAGTCAGTCGTTTTCCAAGTGTCTGGCTTCTCGCCCTTGTTCTTTTTCAAGCTTGAGCGCCAGTTTTTTTAATTTCTCGTGTCTAGACAATCCAGGTCTTGGTTTGTTTGGACGCGAGGAATTTTTTGGATACGGGGAGGTACTGTCGCGGCGTTGTGCCCGACCAGTGCCTCGGGAAGAGGGTGCATACTCCACTCTTCTCCTAGTCCCATCTGTATGCATGACCAGATTTGAAGATCCCGCCACTGAGATCGGGGCACTGTTGGGTACAGTCTCAGTAGTGGGCCTTTTTGCATTCAACAAAGTGTTGAACTGTTCAGCAGTTAATGTGATGAAAGTCGGCGTTTCATATCCGTTTCTTTCATTCTGGTTGCTTTCACGTCCATTCTCCTTTGATTTCCTCGGTTTGTTTTGCTTTCCATCCATATTTTCTTTTAATTCAATCAAAGATACGCAAATTTAAATTGGATTATCGCGGACAAAGCTATATGGAATATATTTCTAAATTTGAAATTTGATTCGATTCTAGAGATCTGGCTGTCAAAGTCAGTTGTTGAGATGATAATAAATTCAGATCAGGCAACTGGCTTATATATGCAATACCATTCGTTCCGTATATTGGACGCTAGCGTCGGATTGGTCTGAATCGGCCTATGGCACGTCATACGTGACCATTGACAAATTTGAATTTGATCGACTTTCTGGTCGTTACGTCCATTGTACGTTTTGAAAACCGCGCCAAATGGACTTAATATGGTTTATTGATTCATTCCCACATGTATGATTCAAAAGGGATCAAATCTGCATGTTAGGGATTTATAATTTCATAAAATAAGACTTTTTTAAGTTTATATTTCCACTTAAATGTCTCTTTGTACAAATAAAATGAAAACAAACTTCAACTATATAGAATTTAAATATTTTATTGTTTTATTAAAATAAAATCAACAGAATACATAAATAGAATACAGGATTCCAAATAAGCTCAACTTAATTATAAGAAATATAAAATAAATTGAGATGATCTGGTTATCACACAGAAGGTCATGGATCTGTAGAACTTCTTCTAAAAGTAGAGATCACAGGTCCAAGCAGCAATCTGGTATGGAAAACTAGAAAACAAAATAAAGAATAAAATGTTTATTCAAACAAAATACTTCTTAAATCTAATTCTCTGTTTCATCGATAAAATTTTAACAATGTCAATGCATGACATTCACACTGATGAAATCATCGATAAGCAATTTGGATTAAAATGAATTGTTAAATGTCACTTCTAGCAATGGATTGTTAGTAGCGACTCCAACATTGATCATTTGATTCCAACAGTCAGCAAAATTCAACAATACGATGAAATTCATCGTATGATAAAATTTCGACTGTTTAGGGTTATTTTAAAAGTTAAGTTGTAGAATCTACAATTTCCACTCAAAAATTACACTATTCCTATTTGAAGGTGCAGCTCGCCTTTAATTTATATAAAAATAAAATAAAGAGAGAATCACACTTCAAATAGGTCGGATGGGGTTCTTGAAGTAGGAAATGCAAAATTTCGAAACTTCAAGAATTTTCCCCAAAAAAAATAATAATTTGGTAAAATAAATTTCTAAATTAAAGACTATACTCAGGGTGTTTATTTGTAAATAAATCCTGAAGCAACCTTTATCTCGGTAGAACCTCCACGTATGACAGTGTGGAATTGGGGTCGATATTGTTATAATGTCGGCCGATCCAACAATGCATAAACACGACAAAACCACAAAAATTGCCAAGAATAAATTATGCAAATATAGTTTTAATTTCTTTAATGAATTTATTTACTCTTACAATTATTAAGAATACTAAGATATGCAAATAAGATCGATTTGCATAACTTAGGCCTATTTGGTCCCATGTGCTTAGGCTTAACACAATGGGATATCTTGGCGATCCTGAGGGATATGGTCGACTTAAGTTTGTCACAACCCCAAGGAACAAGATATATTGATTGTATCTATACAGGAAAGTATAATACAATCAACACAACTGAAATAAAGTGTTAGGGGAAGAAAAAGAGGTGTAAATGGTCAAGCCACAGCCATGTGGCGACCTAAGTGGTTTGACCCACATTCCGCATATTACACCATGCGTTATTTCTACATTAAGGGCCCAGGGCTAGAAATTGGGATGTAAACAACAGACGAGTTACTCACCGCAGCCCCGGTCCAATGTCGCGTCACATTGAGGTCTATCGTCGTCAAAGGCCGTGTCACAGTCGCTCCCTGATGCCGTATGGCTCATGCGACACAAGACAGTCCCCAACATCGGCGGCCAAAAGCTCAACACATAATGTTCCAACACCATGTGGGAAGTATAGTCATTTTGACCCCATGTTCGCCTCATATTCACCTATTAACAGGTGTTACTGAGTAACACAAACACAGGTGCCACAGGGAAATGTAATACATCGACTATATACATGTAAGACACTCAAAGTATGGTTCTTAACACGCAACCCATAAAATGCTATGGTTATGTTACACTACACTTCAAGTATCAACACAATATATACACTCAATATAATAACACATACCATCTAGGCAAATAATCACAGGCAAACAATATCACAGATCAAACATTCAGTTCAGGGTTTCAGTTCAGTATTTCACACTACTTCCTGTTTTGCTTGAGCTTATATACTCTGCTAATCTCTCACTAATCCCTAAAGAATGTGTAGATAACAGAGTGGCCAATGGGTGATGCCGGTTGTGGAATGTAATGACCACTTCCGGTATCATCCAACATTCCAATGTGGATTGGGGTGAATGGTCAATGTAATATATAAAATATATTTATTGACCATTACTTTGGTATTGGTCATAAATAAGTGCGATAATTACTATCCACTTATTTATATTTATTGTTGTAGTTCGAATATGCCGCTAAAGACGCATAGCGCGCACTAGTGGCAATTCTTCGCCATAACTACGGTTCGAGACCGTCACAAGATGAACAAGCAGGCCTGGTTTGCCAAGGCCGCAGGGAAGCCAGCAGTCATCCAAGCACCTAGAGCTTGCAGTGCCAACATCCAAAATGGAAAAATTGAGTGGTTTTTGGACACCTGCGCGTCACATCACGTTTGCGGCGACCGCAACCTGTTCTGTGAGTTTGAGGAACTCAAACCCATGAAGTTGGAGCTTGGTGAAGGATCATCAAACATTACAGGCAGAGGGACTGTCGAGTTATCAGTGAAAATCAAGAACGTAGTGAATGTGATATCCCTTGAAAGTGTTTATTATGTGAAAGGCTTTAAAAGAAATCTCATTTCTGTTGGAAAAATTGATCAAGCCAAATTCAATGTTCACATTTATAATAAAACTGTTTAAAAGTGTATAAATCTGATTCAAAAATTTGCTCATTGTACGGGAAGCTAGATGATGGGCTTTATAAAGTACAGGGTCCAGTTCAGTTCAGGTCTGCCAACTTGGGCAGTAGTTTTGATGCTAAGAGCAATTTAAATTTAACAAAACCTGAAAATTGCTGTTCTGAGACTGGTTCAATGGGCAAATTTGAGAGTCATGCAGTTAGTGTTCATGCTTGGCATCAGAGGTATGCCCACATGTATACTAAAGGCTTGAATCATTTGATTTCTGATGTTAATGTTAAGGGTATTGATCTTAAAGAGAAGGTTCACAACACTGTCTGTGATAACTGTGAGCTATCTAAGTCAACTAGAGCCAGTTTTAAGTCAGATAACTCCCTTTTGACTAAGAATCCTTTAGAGCTCTTACATATGGACCTATGGGGTCCATGTAAGATTCCATCTTTAGGTGGTGCTCGATTCTTATATTGTATTGTTGATGATTTCTCGCGTTATTCTTGGATTTTTCCCTTAAAGTCAAGCTTTTGAAACTTACAAAAAATTCCATGCTAGAGTAGAAAGGCTTAATGGCCATAAGATTAAAGCTATTCGCACAGATAGGGGTGGGGAGTTCACCTCAGGTGAATTTGAGAGTTTTCTAAGCAACCTTGGAGTTGATATACAGAGAACTAATGCGTACAGTCCAGAGATGAATAGCTTGGCTGAGCGTATTAATCGGAGTGTCTTAAATAGTGTAAGAGCCATGCTTTTGGCAGTCGGCTTACCTAAGTCACTCTGGGCAGAGTTAGCCCTGACTCAGGTGTACCTTAAGAATAGGTTTCCCCATTCTAGGCTAGATAATGAGATGCCTTATGTAGTTTTTAGGAAAAGGACCTTGTCTATTCCCCATTTGCGCATTCCTGGTTCATTAGCTTATGTCCACATCTCTAAAGCTAGTAGAGCTAGTAAGTTAGAACCCAGAGCTTGGAAGGGTGTCATGATTGGTTATGCCATGGGCACCAGGGGCTATCGTATTTGGGACCCCATTAGTAATGATGTGTATGAGTCAAAACACATCAAATTTGATGAGTCCAAATTATATAAGGATGTTGTTAGCACTTATCATAATGATGCGCCCCTTAATATTTTGGATGGGAATGATACGGTATATACTCCCACTGTTGAGTCTAGTGATGAGAGTGATGATGAAATCTCCTCTCAAGCTCAACCTTTGACCCCTGTGCGTCCTGCACCTAAGCGTCCTGCGCGTAATCAAGTCCAAATCCAGGATATTCCACCTTTTGTATCCTCTAGAAGGAAAAATGCGCCAGTGTCTTTGACACTTTTACAGCCGACTTCCTCTAAGAGAGGTTTTCATAGGACTGCTGTTCCTAACAAAGCGGGGTGGGAGCGTGAGGAAGTCCAGCGTCAGTCTGGAGCAACTAAAGGGCAATGGGACATTTATTTCTATGCACCTGGTCGCAGATTTCCCATTAGAAGTAGGCCAGAAATTCGAGAATATTGCGAGAAAACCCTAAATGTGCCCTATAATCCTGATGAGTTTAGTTGGAAGCCAACAGAGGCTCCAATCGATACGGTTTCTCCAGTTGACACAGACAATGAAGGTGAAACACAGACCATGACGCCGGAAAATTACAATGTCGACTCTGATCCGGAATGTTACACTGTTAGAGTTTATTTGGCTGAAGTTAAAGAGCCCTCTACTTTTGAGGAAGCTATGGCATCTCCTGAAAAGGATGAGTGGGTGTCAGCTATGAAAGAAGAGCTGGACACATTGGAAGAGCGCAAAGTTTTTGAGCTCAAACCAAAGTCAAATCATAGTCACATTCTTGGTTCAAAGTGGATCTATAAAGTTAAACGGAATGTAAGTTGTCTAATTGTCAGATTTCGTGCTAGGTTGGTGGCGCAAAGCTTTAGGCAGATATATGACTTGGATTATAAAGAGGTTTTCAGTCCAGTTATGAATTTTGTATTAGTTATGTTTTTCTTTTGTTTACTCGTTGTCTTGCGCCAATGGTCTGATGTGCACTTAGATGTTAAGTGCGCATATTTGTATGGGCTTTTAGATTATCCTATCTATATGGATTTGCCCAAAGGTGTTGGGACCAAGCAACCAGGTCGAGTGTGGTACCTAGTAGGTCACAGGTTTTAACTGTGTTTACACCTATGGAACCAAAGCACTTTTGCTTGTCTATGTCGATGACTTGGTGCTTTTTGCACAAGATGATGAAGTGAAACAGCATTTGCTGGATTGGCAAACACTTCAACATTGTCAACCTTGGTCCTGTTTCTAAGTTGTTAGGTGTTGAGTTTGAGCGCAAAGACAATAAATTATTGTTGCACCAAACTCAGTTCATTGACACACTGGCTCAGAAATATGCCGTGGTCATGAACAGACTTATCAAAGTGCCTGTTACTGTTGGCACCACTCTAGTGTCACCTAAGGAACATGAAATTGAGTCAGAGTTCCCCTATCGCAATTTAATTGGTAGTCTAATGTTTCTGGCATCGAGAACAAGGCCAGATATCATGTATTCTGTCATTTATTTATCGCAATTTAACAATGCTCATTCATTGAAGCATGTGAAATGTCTCTTACAAGTGTTACAGTATGTAGTTAATACTAAGAGTTACTGTTTGGATCTTAACACTTGCAAAGGAGAAGAGATGTCTGTATTTAGTGACGCATCATGGGCCACAGATCTTGTTGGCTATAAAAGTTTTGGTGGCTTTATGACTTATTTAGGTGGTTGCGTCATCTCTTGGGGATGCAAGAAGCAATCTGTGATTGCCTGTTCTAGTATGGAGGCAGAATATATAGCCTTATCACACGCTGTGAAAGAGAGCTATTGGCTAAGTTGTTTGTTTCAAAACTGCCTGCTCTTTGATAGAGTTAATGTCCCCTCTGTACACTCTGATTCTCTCTCATCTATTCAGTTCGCCAGGAACGATACAGAGAACTCAAAAACGAAGCATATCAGGATACGCTATCATTTTCTCCGTGATTAGTTTGAGAAAGGCTACTTTAAGTTATGCAAAGTGCCTGGAGAATTTAATGTGGCCGATATTTTCACGAAGTGGTTGGCCAGTGATCGCATCAAGAAGTTATGTGACACTGTCTTTAGTGTATTGCCTGATTAGTTGTATTTATTTGTTTTGAGGGTTCTGGCATCATGTGTTGTAAGATGTCAGATCCTAGTGTGTCTTCTTCACACCTGTTTCGGTTTATAGGGGCGATTGTAGGCATAGGCAAACTGAAGCATGTGTGACTAATGTGTTTGATACATAAGTTATGTATTTAACACAGGTGCGGATCTTGTTCTTAAGTACCCGCACCTTAAAGTTATTATTTAGTTTAGTTTTTATGACAAGGGGTCATAATTCACTTAATCTATAACTTTGTAATTGCTTTATAATTAGTTTAGTATGAGCTGACTTATTAATGTGTTTATTTAATTGTTTGAGTCAGCACTTTATAACTTATGCTTTTATAAGCTAGGTTCCAGTCTTTATTTAGTCATTAACTGGAAGCCTAGTCTTAATTCTTTGTGATAGGATCACATACTAGTCCAGTTTGTGATCCTAAGCTTGTCAGAGCTATTTATAGCCCTATGGGCTTTTTATGTAACTTTTATCATTCTGCAGTTTGCTGTGTTTGAGATTAAACACTCTCTAACCTTCTTGTGTCAAGGAAAGATGGCTGATGTTTTTACTCCATGCTACTTCAAGTGATTTCAGGATTTTACATCATTGTATATTTGAGTATTACTCAATTTAAGGAAGACAATGCAGTTCTAAGTGATTATAATCACAGCCAAGCAGTTGTCATTAGTTTTGTAGTGAGTTTCAGCTTGAAACAGTTTGGAGGTCATTGCCAATGTCATTGGGCTCATATACAAGGTCATACCTCTAATTCACAAGCAAATGACAAGGTGTTCCATGCTCAATTCAGCAGTGAAGCGATAGCGCAAAGTTGTGCGCGAATTGAGCAAGATCGATTTCGACGGGACCTCGCATATAACTCCGGCGGCTCGCGGTTGCTCGCGTGCGACCAAAAATCCCGACTTTTCTATCGAAATTCGGAAAATGGATTTTTGCTCATTTTTGACCGTTTAAAGCACAGTTTCGCTACCAAGACTGTGCCTAGGACCAGGGCGGACCACTATAACATACATTGTGCAGTAAACAAGTCGAAATGCCCCGCGATTATTCTCGCTTATATGGCCTAACAGAAGTGAATGAATTCCACTTGAAAAGTAGCGAACTTACAGCTTTATTTCGGATCCGAGCAGGAAAAACATGGAGATACATAAAAGCCAGGTAGGCAAGATGGTGCCCATAACACAAGTAATAAAAAAACTATATTTTGACGTGTGACACATCAATCACATGTCACACCTGTCATTTTGACACAGAATAGATAACTAGACAGGCCAAGGGTGCCTAAATCAAGATAGTAGCGCACTCGCCTTCAAAAAAATATAAAAACGCTCAAATGGTCTGCAAATAACATTTTATTATACAAAAAGCAGACCATCAATAGTAAGGCAACTAACAATGCATAATTCCGTAACATCTTGTACGTATTATGTGATAAATACGCACAACTTGTTTTATTTTATGAAATAAAGCAAGTTGCACGTTTACAAGAGAATTTAAATATAAACGTCCTGTCACCTGACAGAAGTAACTCACACAAATAATTAATTTGTGTTTATCTAACACTAACAGAAAGCAGACTAAGATCGCGACCAGTCCTATGGAAGCTGAATATGTTACGATGGTCGATTGTATAAAGGAATCGTATTGGGTTTCGAGTATTTTGAGAATTGTGTATTGTTTAATACTATTTCGATTCCCCAGGTTTATGTGGACGCGTCTGCTGCAATTCAGTTTACCCAGAATGACGTAGAAAACAGTAAAACCAAACATGTCCGCGTAAATTTTCATTGGTTACGCGAGTGGTCTATAGATAAATTATTTAAATTGGCTAAAGTCAGTGAGGAAATGAACATGGCGGACGTGTTTACAAAATGGCTTTCTGGTGAACGTATACGTTATTTATGTTCTCATATTTTTGTACGATATGAACCTGGTTTGGCTTAAACATCTTGTTATTCCGTGGGGGAGTGTTGGAGTCACAAATGTTTGGCATTAATTATTATTTATTATTGATTAATTTTATTTAATTTGATTTATTGGATCATTTTATTTAGGAATATTATGAGTTGATTTAATTAATTGAGTTAAATTTGTTGGGATATTAACTTGTAATTGATCAGCCGACCTTAACTTTTTTTGTTATTGTCGTCTGCTCAAATTTAGTTATTTCATGTTTTGCCACTAGAGGGCAGCACTGTACTAGTCAATCCTTGTTTCCTGTCATGGCTGACAAGTCGACAGCCTGGCTCCTTAGTTTTGTAAGTTAGAGTTTTGTTTTCATAAATTATCATTTTATATTTTATTTTTGAGGTAATTTAATGCCAAGTATTAACTTGAGCGGCCTATAAGTGCAAGTAGCACGGCCTATTATCCCAGCTACTCAGAAGTCCGTTGTCAAGGCCAGGATAGGCCTGTTGTGCCCAGCAAGGAGCCAGACGCAACAGAGCGAGTCAGCGACCGTCAACAATCGATTCGCGCACTAAGTTGTGCGAGCAGCAGAGAAGTTGGGGAGCGCTATGCATGATGCCGCACATCAGTCAAGCAGAGCAAAATGACCATCCAACAGTACCGTCTATCAGACCCCAGACATTTTCCTGCCAAAGCAATATCTTCATATCTTGATAGATAGATAGATAGAATTGAGTTTATAGATGCAAGCGGCGACTTAGGCCATATACGTCTTTAAGTCTGACATACTGAAACTGACTTACTGAAACTGACCAATATAAATCTGACACAGACAAACACATTTGACCATTGATAAACACTACATTCGTACATTCTATTGCAGAATGAAATGCAGTATTACATTATCAAAAAGTCAAAAAGACAAAAGCCACAGAAGAGATAGATAGATAGAATTGAGTTTATAGACGCAAGCGACGACTGAGGTCATACACGTCTTTTAATCTGACCAATATAAATCTGACATAAACAAACACATTTGACCATTGATAAACACTACATTCGTACATTCCATTGCAGAAATGGAATGCAGCATTACATTATCAAAAAAATGGTCAAAAACAGACAAAAGCCACAGAAGAGAAAGCGGAGCAAAAAAGAAAATAGATAACCAGAGGACCCATTAGCACCAGTGCAGTGGAAAAACAAAGTGCTGCAATGGAGTACCCAGGGGAGGCCACAAGGAGGCTGGGCTTGGAAGTTTTCTCCCCCCTCATAGAAGAGAAAGCGGAGCAAAAATAGAAGGAAAGATAGATAACCAGAGGACCCATTAGCACCATTGCAGTGGAAAAACAAAGTGCCAGAATGGTTCATATCTTGAACTCAGCTCCTGTAGTTGTCTTGATTTAGTAATTCGATTCTTCTCATGTTCGCAAAGTTTCCTTCCATCTTTGTTATTTGGCCGTTGCCACGTTTGTACGTATGAAAAACAACCACAACATTAATTTGGCAGCAATTTTTGTTTAAAAAATTTTATGCTTACCAAATTTGGCTCAAAATTAGAGTTGTTGGGCAATTATACTCGTATCCCGTTGATCTCAGCTCTAATTTTGTCTCATTCGGCCAGGTCTTGGCTTTTCCAGGCTGTTTTTAACGTCGGTAAAAGCGCTCATTCCTCTGCTACCATGTTGGGTGGTTGCGTTTCACTGCTTGACATGTAGTGGCTCATGCGTAGCGCTCTGCCGTATGGCGGCTCATCTTGAGCAGCTTGCCGCAGGTCGCTAACTCTTGCTTGGCCCGGTTGACAGACTCACAGGCACTCACTCGAACTCAGCTCACAAACTCAGACGAAGGTCAGGCAAACTCAGCAACACACTGGCCGAGCCAAAAAGCTCTCATAGGCCATATTAATCATAACCAGATTAAATAAAAATAATAAATTAAATTTAATCATAGGAATAATAAAAACTTACATAAATAAAGAAACTAAACTCAAGCCAGCCAGCTTCTTGCGGGCGGCCATCTTTGATGTCTAAATATATAACACCTCAGCCAGGGACACCACCTGGTGACAAAATATCAAATCACAATTCAAAACAGAGTAAATCAAAACAATAATAAATCATCAGAATGTAAATAAACAAACTCTCAAAGCAAAACAAATAATCAAAACAAATACAACTCGTGTAAATAAACAAAGTAAGTTCCAAACTTATAAAATAATCAAACACTCATCCGGTTATAACAAACAACCTAATCAAACTAATAGTTTAACAATGCAACAAGTCATAAATTAGTAAGTTTAGCATTTGGAAACAATTAACATAACAAATCTAAACAATAACAAATTCAAATAATTCTACTCAACAAATTGAACAGCTTACACGTACCACCTTGGCCTTCCCAACGCACAGAAACTCGGTAATTATTATAAACAGTCCGAGAAAAGTTCCAGAAAAACAAATGAGATGCTTTGCATGGTTGTCCTCGACGAAAAGCGACTCGTACATGCGAAAATTCCATTTCGCAAACACTATGACAACACTTCACTCAATATGCTAATTTTTGCACCCGCATAAATTAGCTTGACCCTCGAACTGTTCGAAAAATACTTCTGGACAATTAAAATCGTTGATCCAAATGATGTAACACACATCCACACTGAAATTATAATACAGCTCGGCAGGAAAAAGTTCAAATAAATTTTTAATACGCATTTACTCACACGTTTGGTTTTAATTATGATTCCTAGAGCTAATAGACTCGAAATAGGCTTAAGATTAGGCCCAAACCACCCTCTGCTACCACTGTAAGCATACAGAACCTTGAATCCTATGATGGCGTGTCAAAAAAACGTCCAAAAATGGCCAAAAACGCATTCGTAAATTTTCACCCCAAAACTCGTATTTTCCTGCCGAATCCGGTCGGCACGGCCGTAAGTAAATATCCCGTCGGTCCCGTACGCGTCAAAACACAGCCCACGTGGCCCTCAACTTCTCCGCCACCCGTCAAACACAAAAGAAAGTCACGGGCGTCATTTAAGATGCACAGGCGCCGCAAATAACACGGAACACAATTTAAAATAGACAAAACAAACTTATGGTGAAGTAACATTCAGTCTCTGATTCTGTTGGAGTCCTAGGTAGCTTAATGGTAAAGCACCCAACCGGCAATTGGGGGATCTGGGTTCAAGTCCCGGTCTAGGCTCCAATGGAGTCTGGGCTGTTTGTTTTTCACCAAGTACGGTAGTTATGAGAACATTAAAGCCATTGATTTTCAACTTTATTTTCAATGTGTTCTCGTGTTGATTTCTAATTTGAACCACTATACATAAGGATGCCGACTTGGCATGCGTGCCGCCATCTTGGCGCACCTAAAAGCGAGTGAGAACACCTGACTTGGTGTTCACTAAAACCCGATTGACAACAGGTGATGTTATCAAGACTCGCCACCTGTTGGCAATCACTAAAGATATGGCACTGTGTTGTCTGCTACATCTAAATTGGACAGACAACACTCTAAATAAGTGATAAAACTTACAACTCAGATTAACACATTCACCTCGGTATAACAATTGTCTTAAATGGTTAAATATTGTCAAACTTACATACTATTAAGACACACCTCGGTAATTTATAAGCACAATCGGTTATTAAAGGACACAATCCACATCTCTGACAATTTAATGACAAACATTTTGACCCTCTGCTGTCATAAAACGTCAAACAACACAATCCTAACAAGTGCACATTTAAATCTACATCTGTAATTAATATCCCCGATACTATTACTACCCAAATAGAAGAAAGTGTCACTAAATTACACCAAATACAACTCATTGGCATAATACACACCTCAAAATTAGTAAATAAACACTGCGATTGATATAACTCACAACCGCTGGCTGCATCAGAATAAACAACCAAATAAATACACTCTAATCTATGAACATGTGTTGGGCTAACATGCGCATACGCTAACACAGCGCAGTCCACTTATTCCCCCAAGTAAGGACTGTGCAAACCGCCCCAGTCACACAACAACTCTATACCGTACTCACTGCAGCTTGCAAATTTATACATTGCTATAGCTACTCTCTTCTCTAATGGCACTGGCTTGCGGATGTAAAATTCACAGGGACTTAAATATGCACTAACAAATCTGACAAGTTTTTGAAATGATAAATTAGTAATTCTGAAGTTTTCCAACCAATCTTCATCTTTAAATGTTTTTTTCACAACATTTTCCTACCAATCACTGCTTCTGTTTTTCATCCAAATTGACCTTGGTCTTCTTTGATGTATTAATTCAGTGTCGGTGTAAGATAAAACCAAAAGATTTAATATCTGCTGATTTTTAATTCTACATTTTTCAAAATGAGTAATTAATTTCCTTCGCATTCTGTAGATACGACGCTTCAAAATTCTTGCACGATACCGCCAACAGGATGCAACAATTGCCAGAATTTGAACACAGCTGGCTGCCATGTTGGATGTGTAGGATGGTTACAATTGTTGACAGCATATTTTCTAGATATCATGTGTTCCAGAAATCATGTTTTCTAGAAAACATGAAACGTCATCCTTTATTATTTTTTACATTTCCTCTTGAGTATGGATGATGTCATTTCCGCACATAAGCAGCTCTTGTAAACACATGCAGTTTTCCAGAAAAGTAGAAATTACTTTTCCTCTTTTCTGGAAAACTCAGCTCATGTAATCTTAGTAAATGATATCGAAGATTATTGTCTTCATGTAGGCATTCCGTTTGATGCCGCCAGATTTAATTTCCGGTCTATTGAGAGGCATCCTGAAATTGATTATTCAAAGGTTACTGCGAGGCAAGTTCAATTTACAGCACGTGACCCGTTGAGCTATTCTGAAGCCATGAAGTCTGCTGAGTCTAAGCAGTGAACTGATGCAGTTAATGAAGAACTGTCTACTTTTGTTAAGCGGGAAGTTTATGAAGAGGTTATTCCACCTGCTGACACCACTATTTTGGATAACAAGTGGATATTTAAACTCAAGAAGAATTCTAAAGGCGAGCCTATGCGTTTTAGAGCATGTTTAGTGGCTCAAGGTTTCAGGCAAACTTCAGGAATTGATTTTGATGAGGTGTTTTTACCTGTTGTTAATTTTGTGCTCATTAGGTTGTTTTACTGCCTTTTGGTAGTCTTGAGGGGCTGGGTGGATTCACACTTGGATGTGAAATGCGCATACCTTTATGGTGATCTGGATAAACCCATTTACAAGCGTATCCCCCAAGGAGCACCTAATTATGGCAAAGGCCGTGTCTGGTTTCTTAAGAAGGCTTTATACGGTCTACACCAG
Organism: Strigamia maritima; assembly: GCA_000239455.1. Classification (NCBI taxonomy): domain Eukaryota; kingdom Metazoa; phylum Arthropoda; class Chilopoda; order Geophilomorpha; family Linotaeniidae; genus Strigamia; species Strigamia maritima. The sequence continues at coordinate 44,382 of JH429927.1, forward strand.
TCAGGTCGTATGTGGAACATCAAATTAGATGAAACCTTACTTGATTTAGGATTTGACAAGTTACCGACATGTAATTGTGTGTATTTGTTTGGCTTAAAGGCTGTTTTGTTGATCTACGTAGATGACATGATCTTATTTGCGGATACTCAAGACACCAAAACTGAAATTTTAACTGAAGATTTAACCAGAAGTTTGACATAGTTGATCCTGGGAAGGTTAAATCTTTATTAGGTGTTGATTTTGTTGATGAAGCAGATAAGGTGTTCATGTCGCAGACTGCCTATATTCATAAGCTGGCAAGTACATATCACTTAGTGCCTAACAAGTTAGTTAAGGTACCTGTCATGGTTGGTACTACTCTTACGCGTAATATTAATGTTATACCTAATGATTTTCTTTATCGTTCTTTAATAGGTTCATTATTATTGTTGGCATCACGCACCAGACCAGATATTTTATACTCTGTAATCGCTTTGTCCCAATATTCCGGAGCACATACCAGTAAACATGTTAAAGCGTTAATGCAAGTTCTGCAGTATGGTCTAAATGGTACAGCTGATTATCGTATCGAATTGACGCAGTGTTTGTCTGATCGTGTTTGGTCATACTCCGATGCATCTTGGGCAGACAACCCTCTTACCTCACTTAGTTTTGGAAGATTTATTGTTTATTTAGGAGGAGTTCCCATTGTATGAAGTTGCAAGAAGCAATCCAGTGTTGCATGTAGCACAATGGAAGCCGAGTTTGTTGCTATGGTCAACTGTGTGCGTGAAATTTATTGGTTATGTTTTGTTTTTGACATGTGTCCAATTTTTAATTATGTAGTTACTCCTATTGTTTATTCGGATGCTATGTCTTCTGTGCAGTTCACAAAGAATGATGTAGAAAACTCACGTACAAAGCACATACGCGTCAAACATCACTGGCTCCGTGAATGGCACCGAAAAGGGATTTTTAATGTTTTGAAAATACGCTAATGTTGCTGATATTTTCACCAAGTGTGATGAACGCATACGTTTTCTTTGTACAAAAGTGTTTTCTAATGTGCCTTATTTTTGATTATTGTTTTTGTTTACAATATGTCTCAACCAAAGGGGGCATTTGTAGGGCTGTGTTGGCCAACAATCAGTATTTGGCTGACACATATTCTTAATTACGCGTATAATTTGTTTCTATAATTTCTGTATTATTTGTTCATGCATAGTTGTATTTGTAATGCATCAATTGTATTTCATTTACTGTTTGCTAATGTGTTAGCTTTTAAATTTTGTTAACAGATGGCATTGCTTCATGATTCAAGAAGCAGTGGCATCATGCAGCCCTGAGTCTGTGACATCACAACTCACAACTCAGCATGCTTCTCTCTCAACCTGCCAAGATGGCTGCTCTCATGAGCAAGTGGCTCATGAGGATTTTAAGATACAATATATTATTTTATGTAAGTCTTTGTCATTTAGTTCAACCTTATTGGGCGTTATAAGCTCACTTAGAGCGGCCCTGAGCAGAAATCAGCTCTAACAAGTGCCTACTATTAACCTGGATCATCACTCCAACTCCCTGCTCTCCAAGGTCAAGCCTGGGTCATCCAGTCTATGCATTAAGACTCTTTGGCCATATAAAACGCTGTGACAGTGTGGAATCGGGGTCGATATTGTTATAATGTCGGCCGATCCAACAATGCATAAACACGACAAAACCACAAAAATTGCCGAGAATAAATTATGCAAATATAGTTAAATTTATTTCCTGAATTTATTTACACTTACAATTACATAAAATACTAAGATATGCAAATATAAACTTATTTACATATCTTAGGCCTACTTTGGTTCCATGTGCTTAGGCTTAACACAATGGGGAAATCATGACAATCCTGAGGGATATGGCTGACTTAAAGTCTGTCACAACCAAAAGGATAAAGAGGGTTGATTACATCTATTCTGGTAAGAATAATGTAATCAACTTGCTACAAGAAAACATTAGTAGAAGAAGAAAAGAGGTGCAAACGGTCAAGCCGTGGTCATCGGCGACCTAAGTGGTTTGACCCACATTCCGCGCTTTACATGGCGCGTTGTTTCTACATTTAGGGCCCCGGGCCATGAGAGAGAGGAAACAACAGAATGGTTTACTCACCTGAGTCAACCCGGTCTAATGTCGCGTCTTATCGCGGAACTACCGTCGATCAGTGGCCGTCGCTGTCGCCCCTGATGCCCCACCGCGACAAAGGGAAGTACCTCGAAGCTGGCGGCCAAAACTCAACATACAAGTTCCATACATGTACAGGCAAGAAGATATATTGGCCCCATGTTTATCTCATATTTACCTATCAGGTTGTAACTTAATACAACAATAAACATAGGCGCCACAGGGAAATGCAATACACTTTAAGATATAAATACACATATGACACTCAAGAATATAAATATAAGGCATACACTATTAAAATACACTACACTGTAATAATAATAATATATACATACTTCAATAAATACCCTCAAATAGTATCACAATATAAATACACTCAAATGTAAAAGCACAAACCATTTAGGCAAATAATCACAGATAACTCATATCAGGTCAAATGTTCAGTTCAGGGTTTCAGTTCAGTATTTCACACTACTTCCTGTTTTGCTTGAGCTTATATACTCTGCTAATCTCTCACTAATCCCTAAGGAATGTGTAGATAACAGAGTGGCCAATGGGTGATGCCGGTTGTGGAATGTAATGACCACTTCCGGTATCATCCAACATTCCGATGTGGATTGGGGCAAATGGTCAATACAATATATAGATTATATATTTATTGGCCAATACTTTGATATTGATTGTGAATAAGTGCGATATTTATTATCCACTTATTTATCTTTATTGTTATAGTTCGAATATGCCGCTAAAGACGCATAGCGCGCTCTAGTGGCAATTCCTCGCCATAACTACGGTTCGAGACCGTCACAACGCTTCCATTACATTTTCAAGAGTTATTAAGATTGAATATAAATATAAACAAATAAGACAATTATACAGACATGTCAGATAAATTATAAGAGGCCTTTCGTTGCTTTAGTGCAAAATCTTCAGCTATACTTTATTAACAAACAAACCACACGTTTTTAGAACATTATCTGAACGTTTTTGGAATGTTCATGAATGTCCCAAAACGTTTTCAGAATGTTATCTAATTGGTTTTACCTTTTACTAAATGTTTGGACTTTCTTTGAGTGACATTAGCAGAAATATCTAGATTTTGGACATAGGACATAGGACATAGGACATAGGACATAGGACATAGGACATAGGACATAGGACATAGGACATAGGACATAGGACATTGGACATAGGACATAGGACATAGGATGAATTGGGATAAAGCTCACATAATCATTGAAGAAAAAAGAAAATTAGAAAGAGAAATATTAGAAGCATATTTCATTGCTGTAGGTGCAAATCAAGGTACCTACATGAATGGAAATGTTGGAGTAAAGGGAGCAGAATGGATGGTTAGTGCCATTGAGAAACAGAAAAATCTATATATTTCTGCTAATGTCACTCAAAGAAAGTCCAAACATTTAGTAAAAGGTAAAACCAATTAGATAACATTCTGAAAACGTTTTGGAACATTCATGAACATTCCAAAAACGTTCAGATAACGTTCTAAAAACGTTCAGATAACGTTCTAAAAACGTTTTGTAGATGTTCTAAAAACATTTTGTAGATGTTCTAAAAATGTTTTGTAGATGTTCTAAAAACGTTTTGTAGATGTTCTAAAAACGTTTTGTAGATGTTCTAAAAACGTTTTGTAGATGTTCTAAAAATGTTTTGTGAACATGTCCATTTATTGAATATTTCTTATATATATAAAGGTGTGGTTTGTTTGTTAATAAAGTATAGCTGAAGATGTTGCACTAAAGCAACGAAAGACCTCCTATAATTTATCTGACGTGTCTGTACAATTGTCTTATTTGTTTATATTTATATTCAATCTTAATATCTAAAAGTAATGGCGCGTATTAATCTTAGAAGTTTTTTTTTAATTTTCAAGAGTCTTTAACAGTACATTAGTACTTATCATCCACAAGCAAATCCTACGGAATGTGCAACTAGAGACATTAAGATGATGTTAGCTATTTACACTGATGTACATTCACAATGGCCTTGCTATTTGAATGAGTTTGCCTATGCTCAGCGGACCAATAAATCCGAAGCCATAGGCTACTCACCTAAATACGGGTCGCAAGGTACCTTTACCTTTTGACCCGCGTATAGTGACTGGTAAAAGGAGACTGGATCTAAACAATCTAGAAGCTTTTGTCAATGATCTGATGGACACCTTAAGAAGGGCTCATCAGGACATGTACAGAAAGGTAGCTCACAATTATGAGCGTCATCGGCGAATTCATGAAGATAAATTATTTTATATTTGTGAGTTCCAAAAGATGGACCTTGTCTGGAAGAAGACATTCAACACCTAGGTGCAGTGGAATAGGCTTAAAGTGGTGTTGAAAATGATGCCACACAAGTAGACCTCGAAATTTGACGTTTTTATGCGTTTTGACGATTTTCGAAATTTCGATGGGAATCCCGGAATTCGCTGCCGTCCGCGATGCACCGCATCCCGCCGGTTTTTGAGCGATTCCCGTCCAACGTGCCCGACTTCACGGAAGCGATGATTCGCACTGCAGGCCTCGTTAGGCTTCGCCCCGGTGACTTGGTATGGCAATTGATCGTTTTTGGCCTGTTTCCAAGCTTGTATGGCCGCATACATCCGTGCTTATATGCCAATTCAATTAATAAACGAATGCAACTCACATTTAGAGAAATAGTCCAAAAACAGTTTTATTCTACTCCAGCTATAGGGCAGACATCTTGCTGCCGGGTACAGGTAAAAAAACGAAGTCATGTGATCAGGTAAAGCTAAAAACCAGGTTACATGATCACATGATCAATCAACTAGATTGACATCACCAAATGTGACATTTTAGTAAACAGTTTGACATTTTCATATCATTTTTACATCTTATGAAATAAATAGTTTTTCTAAACATTATCAAATTATGCCAAACCTTATTATAAATTATTTTAACACAAAATAACAATAATAATAACCATGTAACAATTTAAAAACCATTAAATTGTCACATGTTTACAATTCCAAATAAACATATACAGACACTCACCAACAAATCATATAATTAACATTAGGTGAGTGTAAACAATGACAAGCTTAAAATATCTTATTTAAATGTGCCATGTTTACAAAAACAATAAACAGTTATACTCTGTGTCCGTTTTACTGAACAAACACACAATTGCACACTTTAATTATACAAAGTGTGCACAATAAAGGACAACACGACTACAATCGCCCCTTAAATAGAGGTTACGTAATAAACACTATTTACACGTAGTCGTGGAAAGAGTAATTGCAAAGACCACGCCATGGAAGAACAATAACACTTCACATGGTTACCGTTGTCTCGAGAGTCACCGACCCGAACGAATTGGGATCTCGTGCATGGCAAAGTAGAGCTTGACCATGTCCCAAATGTGTAGTACATTTACGGCGAGCCCTCAAGACAGGGCTCCAGAGTCCAATAATCATACCATGGCGCGGTATGATTTGCAAGGACCGATCTACTCTGAAACATTGTCAAATAGTTTGCAGCATAAACTTTTTAATTTAGCTGCAGTTAGCCACTTCGTAAATAAGTCGGCTTTATTCCAATCTGTCAAGATTTTGACTAATTCAAAATACCCTTGTTTGAAATAGTCTCTAATAAAACAATATTTAACCTTAATATGTTTCGTTTTAATATTTTCAATTTCATTTTTGATAAATTGAATCGAACTTAACGAGTCAGAGTAGATCACGGGAATATTCGTGTAATCACATATGTCTAAATGCTCGAATATGTGGGTAAACCACGGCCCTTCATGTATGGTGTTTACAAGTGCCACATATTCGGCTTCCATTATCAAGGTTGCCACTGAAATCTGCTTATTGCAGCTCCAGCTGATTGGTACATCTCTCATATACAATACAAAACCCCCAAAACTTCGACAGGTGTCAAGGTCCATAGCCCAAGACGCGTCACTATAAATTCTAAGAATCTCATTGTTACAATTACCCAAATTAATTTTGTAATGCTGAGTATTAACAATGTACTGCAAAATCTGCAGTGTGCTACGGATGTGTGTCCTATTAAAACAAGTGCTGTATTGGGACAAGTAGATTGTACTATATAATATATCAGGGCGAGTTCTTTGAGCTAAATACATTAAAGATCCTATCAAGAACCTATACTGGAAATCACTTTGTTCAATATCAGAGCTTCCCTTCTTTAATGTTGTACCAATCGTGACCGAGGTTTTGGTTAATGTGTTAGGTGTGACATCAAAAGATTCAGCTAGGGTTTTAATAAACTTCTCTTGATGTATCAGAATTTGATCATCACTTTCTCGTTCAAACTGTACGCCTAACAAATATTTTACTTTTCCCAAAACCACAATTTTAAACTTATCCTTAATTTTGTCTAAGAGAATCGTTTGAAGGTCTATTGATGACGAGAATAGCACAAGATCATCTACGTATACTAATAGAATGGCATCCTTGCCGTTTTCATATACACAGTCTATACCAGTTAACCTTGTGAAACCAATATCTTTTAGACCTTCATTTAGTGCCACATCCTTCTGGATTGGTGTAGGCCATATAGGGACTTAGTTAAGAGCCACACTTTATCTGGGGCACACTTATAGCCCAGGGGGACCCGCATATGGATGGGTATATCCAGTTTGCCGTACAGATACGCACACTTAATATCGAGTTGGACATCTACCCAACCACGTAAGATAACCAATAGACAAAAGAAAAATCGGATTAATGAGAAATTCACAACAGGGGAAAATACTTCCTCAAAATCTATTCCTGGGGATTGGCGGAAGCCTTGTGCAACCAATCTCGCACGATATCTTGAGATTTTCCCTTGGGCATCCCTTTTTATTTTAAAAATCCATTTGTTGCCCAGAATCTTCCCTTTATCCGGTTTATCAACTACAGTATAAATGTCCCGCTCAGAAAAAGTCCCTAATTTGGTTTCAATTGCTTTTTCCCACTCTTTGCGTTGAGGGGAGGCCATAGCTTCCTCATAACTTTAAGGTTCAATAAACATGGTGCAAAAAGCTTGCGCATTCAATGCAATGTCATTGTCATTCAAATCTGACGCGCTGCCCCAGGACTGGGGTTCCTTAGGGTTCAACTTTTTGTAACTGGGCTCTTTGGTCTAGGATCAGTTGCTTTTCTAGACTCGAATTTGAAATTATCTTTAACAAAAGGGACATCTAACTTTTTACAACGATTTTCTATATCCCCATGGCTACGCATTGGTCCCCTCCCCTAGACATCATAAAAATATGTATCCTGGTCCCCTTTTGTAATACCTTTTTGACGTATGACCACTTCCTTGGTCCATCCAGTCATGTTGGGTACCGAATATGTCATGACTACTCTTTTACGAATGACGTCAGGAGATTTGGCACGTGTTCGAACTTTACTTTTTTTACGTGTGCCAATATTAAGAGCTAGTGGCGAATCAACTATAGACATGGGCTGCATTGGACCCTTAACTCTGGACCCAGATGCTTGGGCTTGGGAAATTGGCTTAACAGGGGTTGGCAACATTTGATGTTGCGGCTCTTGTTCAGCGTCATCCATTCCCTTACTCCCATCATTACTTGACCCATCATCTGTAGTTGACATAGTGTCATAGAAAATTTCATTGTCATTATCAGTTTCCGAATTTTCTACTAAACCCTCTTGTTTCTTATTAATTTCTGTATCCTGTTCACTAAAGTTTTCAAAATCAGGCCAATTAAATTTTTCAACTATCTTAACATGTTTTAGTTTCAATAATAGTCCCAGATCCTGTACCCCCTTGTACCCATCGCATACCCTAGCATTATGCCTTTCCATGCACATGGAGAATGTTTATGTTCCCTTTTGTGCGCAGGTATATGCACGAAAGCTAGGGAACCGGGGACTTTTAAATAAGTCACTACTAATTTGCGATTTTGAAGAAGTACGTATGGGATTTTGTTCCCAATTGAGATATGGGGGAAACAGTTTTTAAGATGCACAACCGTAAGGGCCAACTCGCCCATAAACTTTCTGGCAGTTGGGTATTGTCTAATACAGTACGTACACCATCGTGTACCGTGCGATTCACCCTTTCAGCAATCCCATTCATTTCTGGGCTGCCAGGGTTGGTCCGTTGAATTTGGATCCCTTCATTTGTCAAATAGTTTTCAAATTCCTTCGCAACAAATTCCCCTCTCTTATCTGTCCTGATTGCTTTAATTTTCTTCCCAGTTTGCCTTTCCACCCTTCTATGAAAACTCTTAAAAATTCCAAAAGTCTCATCTTTAGTTTTGAGAGGAAAAACCCAGGTATAACGACTCATGTCGTCAACAATACAAAACAGATATTTAGCCCCGCCCGCTGACTCTACACAGCAGGGCCCCCATAAGTCCATATGAAGAAGAGAAAGGAGTTCATCTACAGTTCTATTGTTGCCTTTAGGTGGGAAACTCGCTCTAGTTGACTTTGACAAATTACAAGCCTCACATGTTATCGTATCAGCCAGTTGGTTCAAATTAAAACCAATGACATCATTGTTTGATTTTAAGAATCCTAATCCGCGTGAATAAAATTGAGCATAGCGTCTATGCCATAATCTTAAATCATCTGACATACTCGACTCATTTAGATTAGACTCGCCAATTGTCTCTTTTAAATTATTATTCGCAAACAATGTGCGACCAACTAATTTGTACAAACCATGTGAGTTTGATAATTTGCCATACATAAAGGTATCACTCGGATTGTCATCATAAAATTTCAATAAACCCTTTTCGCCACTAAACTTGACTCCACCTCTATCAAGTTTAGCCACAGATATAACAAGGAATAACACAGGAATAACAAGCTGACTTGAGTGTGACAACGCATTTACTTCCATTTAGGTCTAAGACCTCTAATCTAATATCACCAATCCCTTGTATTGACGAGAAGCCCTCTCCAAGTTCAAGAGGAACTGAATTAATTTTTCTAAAATTATGGATAGATAGATAGATAGAATTGAGTTTATAGATGCAAGCGGCGACTTAGGCCATACACGTCTTTTAATCCGACATACTTATACTGACATACTAAATCTGACCAATATATAAATCTGACACGGACAAACACATTTGACCATTGAAAAACACTACATTCGTACATTCCTTTGCAGAATGGAATGGAGCATTACATTATCAAAAAAAGGTCAAAAACAGAGACAAAAGCCACAGATGAGAAAGCGGAGCAAAAAAAAAAAATAGATAACCAGAGGACCCATTAGCACCACTGCAGCGGAAAAACAAAGTGTTACAGCGAAGAACCCAGGGGAGGCCACGAGGAGGCTGGGCTTGGAAGTTTTCTCCCCCTAAAATTATGGAAGGCCGTTATATCACTGCACACGTGTGTTGTGCAGGCACAGTCAAAGTACCAGCTACCGTCATTTGTGTTGAGTTGTCAACGCCAAACTTTCAATAACATTATCAATAACATTTTTATCAACATTAACATTTTTCAAAATAGGATTAGCAAAATAAATACGCTCTTTAGTTGCACTTTTGGGCTTAGCCCCACTAGAACTTGTTGAAACACTTGCACTTTCGTTTTTAACAGGCCTTGGTTTCCTTGGGCTTGGACAGTCACGAGCAATGTGACCAGCCCCTTGACAGTTATAGCAGGTAATAACAAATGGCTTCTTTTCACCGCCTTGTTGAGTTGCTTGCCCGGCACTTGACGTAGTATTTGCGTCCGATTTCTTCTTGTAACGCTGATTCCGTGGATTTTTCCCTCGACCTGCACCTGTGGTGGCATAAACCTTTTCACTTTCATCTGTTTTCAGCTCACTTTTCACTTTGGCGTAACGGTGATGATTTTCTTCCACCATAAGTGCGTTGGACACCTTTTCCCACTTGAAATCAGTGTCTGGGCACTGGTCAATAATCAAACAAAGCTGGTCGTATTCTTTTCCGCAACGAGCAATCAGCAAATAGGTTTTAAGATCCTCATCTGACATCTTGAGATCGAAATAGTCCTTGGCTGCGGTGTCTAGTCGATCCACGAATGCCATCATGGTTTCTTCGAGCTTTTTCTCGATCAAACAGAGCTCCTGCAAAAGCCGCATCTTCCTGGAATGCGTACTGGGTGCAAACCCAGTCTTTATGTGCTCCCAAACTTCCTTAGTTGTGTCAAACTTTGCTGCAGCATGCCGATAGATAGAATTGAGTTTATAGACGTAAGCGACGACTGAGGTCATACACGTCTTTTAATCTGACCAATATAAATCTGACACGGACAAACACATTTGACCATTGATAAACACTACATTCGTACATTCCATTGCAGAATGGAATGCAGCATTACATTATCAAAAAAATGGTCAAAAACAGAGACAAAAGCCACAGAAGAGAAAGCGGAGCAAAAAAAAAAGAGACAGATAACCAGAGGACCCATTAGCACCACTGCAGCGGAAAAAGAAAGTGCCACAGCGGAGTGCCCAGGGGAGGCCACGAGGAGGCTGGGCTTGGAAGTTTTCTCCCCCACGCGCGGCGTGCCGAAACTCAGGAGAAATTGAATTTATCAAAATGGCTCGAGACTTGACTTTTCTGCGTTCATATTTGTCCAACGCTGACTTCGTAGCTGCTGCACCGACTGGCCTTTTCCCGAATCCGGTCTCATCCGTAAAACCATACAAAACGCTTTCTTGTAGTAAGAGCTGTATTGACAATTTCCACTCTTCATAATTGTCTCGTGTCAACAATTGCATATGGGTCGCCTTCGACTCCTTTCCGACTTTGTCCTTCGGCATGGTCGTAATTGGATTGAGAAAGCACCTGCAAAACTTGAAAAAACAAGACAGAAAATGTTCTTATAGAAATAGATTCTTACTGTTTTAGCCCCACTTTTGGTCCTTGGGGCAATTGTCTACTTGTGAACCATCCTCTGCTACCAATTCAACACCTAGGTGCAGTGGAATAGGCCTAAAGTGGTGTTGAAAATGATGCCACACAAGTAGACCTCGAAATTTGACGTTTTTATGTGTTTTGACGATTTTCGAAATTTCGATGGGAATCCCGGAATTCGCTGCCGTCCGCGATGCACCGCGTCCCGCCGGTTTTTGACGCGATTCCCGTCCAACATGCCCGACTTCACGGAAGCGATGATTCGCACAGCAGGCCTCGTTAGACTTCGCCCCGGTGACTTGGTATGGCAATTGATCGTTTTTGGTCTGTTTCCAAGCTTGTATGGCCACACACATCCGTGCTTATATGCCAATTCAATTAATAAACGAATGCAACTCACATTTAGAGAAATAGTCCAAAAACAGTTTTATTCTACTCCAGCTATAGGGCAGACATCTTGCTGCCGGGTACAGGTAAAAAAACGAAGTCATGTGATCAGGTAAAGCTAAAAACCAGGTTACATGATCACATGATCAATCAACTAGATTGACATCACCAAATGTGACATTTTAGTAAACAGTTTGACAGACATTTTCATACTATTTTTACATCTTATAAACTAAATAGTTTTTCTAAACATTATCAAATTATGCCAAACCTTATTATAAATTATTTTAACACAAAATAACAATAATAATAACCATGTAGCAATTTAAAAACCATTAAATTGTCACATGTTTACAATTCCAAATAAACATATACAGACACTCACCAACAAATCATATAATTAACATTAGGTGAGTGTAAACCATGACAAGCTTAAAATATCTTATTTAAACGTGCCATGTTTACAAAAACAATAAACAGTTATACTCTGTGTCCGTTTTACTGAACAAACACACAATTACACACTTTAATTATACAAAGTGTGCACAATAAAGGACCACACGACTACAGACACATATATTGTCAGATGCCGATAAAGTTATCACCTCAGGATTCTCACCTAAGAGAGACGGCCCATGGGAGATAGTAGAAGTGCATGGCGGAGGAGCTTACAAATTAAGACGAGTGTCCGATGGCATAGATAGATAGAATTGAGTTTATAGATGCAAGGGACGACTGAGGTCATACACGTCTTTTAATCTGACCATAGATAGATAGAATTGAGTTTATAGACGCAAGCAACGACTGAGGTCATACACGTCTTTTAATCTGACCAAAATAAATCTGACATAAACAAACACATTTGACCATTGATAAACACTACATTCATACATTCCATTGCAGAATGGAATGCAGCATTATATTATCAAAGAATTGGTCAAAAACACAAAAGACAGAAGCCACAGAAGAGAAAGCAAAGAAAAAAAGGAAGATAGATAACCAGAGGACCCATTAGCACCACTGCAGCGGAAAAACAAAGTGCTGCAATGGAGTACCCAGGGGAGGCCACAAGGAGGCTGGGCTTGGAAGTTTTCTCCCCCGTGTCCGATGGCAAAATCGAGCGCTTGATTAATATAAAAGATCTCTCCCCATACATTCCTGAGTATCCAGTAGAACAATGGGTTCAGGACCAAACTGTTGGTACTGATGTTCCTCATGAGACACCCAAGTGGATGGAAGTGGTGAAACCACCGACTACCATCCCAACCTCGGTAGTCGTACCAAACTCAATCGAGAGTGAAGACGACAAACCAATGGAAGTGGATCTCCACCAGTAGACCCCTCTAATGTTGTGACGATCTCGAATCCCGTAGTTTTATGAACTGTAACTATGGTGCACTGAGTGTACCAAAGTTACAGCAGAATACCTATTTGCATGAATAAAGTGAGTTTATTTGATGTTGGGATAGAGATGAAAACTAATAGTAGTTGAGTAGACTCTGGAAGTCTACTTAGAGACTATGATACAAGTATCTGTGTATGGTCAAGGAATGACCAAGAGGGCGCTAGCGCGACCTTAAAGATTATTTCTAATAAATATAATATTGTGATAATGAGATATAAACTCTATGTAAATCATAGAGTTAATTATGCTTATATTTTATCACTTGTCCCTGATTGAAATATGTAAATATTTCAATAATGGATAATTTTATATTATCCTCGATACTAGGGAATGATGTCATGATGAACATTCCATCATGACTCATCCCCTATCGGATTATCTTGTCATAATCCCCTTATCAGTGATAAAGGGATTAGACAAGTATAAAAAGCCATGCAAAACAGGAAGTAGAGCTTCTTGCGGATTTGACATTGATACTGATACTGACCTATGATTATTTGCCTGTGTGCTTGATTTACATTGTAATAATTAAGCCTTTGGCGCCTCTGATTTATGAGGCAAATATGAGGCCAGTGAATCAGTTATGCATCCGCTTATATACCCGCTTACGCGGTTATCCAGATGGCTGCCGAGATCGAGTGGCCAGTGGGCAAGATAGCCGGACTACGGTCGACAGGACCTTCATGCCCGTAACATACTTGGTAGCTTCGAAGACGCAGCACAGGACCTGGCCGACCCGTGAGTAAAGTATTGTCTGTGTTATCTTTTCTCCTCTTTCATGGCCCGGGGCCCCTTTGTGAAATAACGCGTCGTGCAAGACGCGGAATTGCGGCATCAAGATCGATGGCACACACAAGGTTCATTAGGCAACATTCGGGCATACAGATCACCGAGTGATCCGTAACCCTTTTGGCACTAAATCGCCGTGTGATTGGAATGGTTTACCCATTGGCGGGAATCAATTTGCACCTCTTTTCTTGGGTCAAGATTTAATGTCTTGGTGACGACATGTGTTGGTCTAAAGTTTAGATCAACTCATGTTAGCTTTGTGACGACCATATTGCAAAGTCAACGCTGATATTTGGATCGCTAGGACTAATTTCTCCAACGTGCTTGCCAAACCACGTGGTAGATCGGAAACAATGGAATAAACTTTGTCGTAAGATATTTATTCAAGTGTAACAATAAAGTAATTTAAACCTGGAAAACTAGTGTTAATGTATTTTTTATCTGAACTCATTGCGACTTTATCTCGGTACTATATGCATTTTAGGCAGTAGTATCGTGTTAAAGTTGCGACTGGAATCGATATATCGGACGATATATCGATGGCCAAGTCACCCCGTCACACATGGAGGTTCTACCGAGATTATTGTTGCCTTGGTTCTACATTTCCGAATGGAGAATCAGGTGAGTTTTGATTGAATTTATCACTTTTTCAGTTTATTACTTTTACCTATCTATTTTGGTGAAAAGTTGTTGAAATATCGAATTATGCATGTAATTCGATCTCAACAACATCCTAACATGACTTTTTAATCTAATTTTGTTAGAAAAATAGATGTTAAGTCGATACGGATGAGATTTTGACATGAATTTCTAATTTATGTCGACATCTTATCACTACATGAAAACTTTGGCAAAAGTTTTCATGGTTTTATGCTTTTCTCTATTTTCAGGATTCCTCAGCAGCAGTGAACTTCTAGTATGGACCTGTATTCGAAATACAAGTTGTACTTCAAGCCACTACTGGATGCATTCATTTATTTTTATCTTAATTTACAAGCTTTGTAAAAAATTTGTATCTTTTGAGTTTTAAAATAAAGTGAATTTTTTTATTTTATTTTATCATGTTTGTGTTTTATTTGAAATAAAATATGGGATGGTAATAAAGAATAAATAGCTTATTGTATTTCAGTTCGATTTTACCTAGTTTCATGAGATAAATGAAACTAGTTAATTTCGAAAATGGGAATAAATCTTACAAAAATTGTTTGAAATCAGTTTGGTAACATTTCTGTCGCCAAATTTGGTCCAAATAAATACTAAGAACACAATAATGATGTTTTGCGCACAAACCGTAACGTTTGTGCAACATAAACGCCACATTGGCCGAGAATCGATCAAATGTGAACACGTATGGTGTACACATTCGGTCAAAAGTGACCAATGGCTGGAAAACGTTCCATAGGCTGATATACATTATATAAACTGTGGTGATGCTGAGCCAAATTATAATTCATCTTAACATCATCGCAGCAGACTAGAATTCCGAATAGTGATCAAAACTACAAAAGGATTCGAATTTTGTTGTGATATTCTGTGTTTGTTTGAATTTATTCTATATTGTATAAATACTTAATTATAGTTATTATGTTTAATTTATTTATATGTGTCCAGTAAGTCACTGTACAATCATGTTTTATGTAAAATATGTAAGTTGGCTATTCAAAGCCTCTGTAGTTTTTTAAGAGTTATTTTTAGACTTAATAAAAGATTACTCACTTGCGGTTTTGCGATGTGAACTCTGCCTCATTTTTATGTCTCCAAAATACATGAAATTCCAGCAACAAATAACATGGTTATGGGTCTTAGCATTGTGGACACTGTGCTCTAATGTATTCTCGTGAGTTTTTGGCGTTTATGAGCACATTTTTGGCTCATTTTGAGTGCGGAGGTACTTTTTCGAGTTTCGAGGCCTATTCGTGAGTTCGCGAGGCCTAATCGCGAGTTGTGAAGCATAGAAGTGAGCGGTTTATGTTTGTCTCCAGCTCTGTGGAGACAAACAAAGGTAATTATTATATTATCTTGTTTATTTGGCATTTTACTGCCGTGTTTTCAAATTTTGCAGTCACGGACGCCATTTTGGTCACCTTGTGAGTCTAACCAAGGTTGTTTGGACCCGTACGGATTTTTGCTGTGCCAGGACGTCCGACAGCTAATATCGCCGCTTCAAGAAGGATTTTTGGTGTTATGTGACCGTTTTCTGGATATTTTCGGATCCTTGGATGTATCTTTGACTTCGAGAGCAACTGATGACAAAATTTACGGACAATTAAGCCAGGAAGTCAACTTGGAAGTCTACACGGAAGCCGACGCTCCTTTAGTGGAGATCTTTACTTTTTTGTTGTTTGTCACTATTTGTCTTTTTCCAATTTTTCACCTTCGAGGCTACCTAACCTTAAGGGACTTTTACTTTCATCCCGAGGATCTGGTACATAGTGCCTCCCTATCTATCATTTTGGGGAAAATTGTTGTGACATTATTTTACTTTCTTTTGAGCGATTTTCAGGTTCGACAAGGATCGGGATTGATCCTCCGAGGTTTTATCGAGATATTAATTGATTTTTGGGTTGTTTTTGTGAATTTGAGCGGAATCTTTGCAATTTTTGGTGTGTTTATTGAAGATAAACTAGTCAGTTTTGATGTTATCGAGCTCTATCGCTTTGTTTACGGCTTTTTGAAAGAAATTCATATTTTTAGAATTCTTTTATTTAAAAAGATTCGAATTTGTGCGTGGTTTTTGATCCTTGCACAGTTACAGTTTAAATTAAGTTTCTTAAGCCTGAGTTTAGTGTTAGCGGAGTCAGTTAACAAATTTTCGAGAATTTTTAAATAGAATTTTTCAAATTATTTGGGTTTTTGGGGTTTATTTTTTGGCAAGTTGCGGACATATTTCGCATTA
>JH429928.1:6494-18014 GCA_000239455.1 Strigamia maritima
GTGTAATAATATAAAGTGTACGGGGTTAATCTGGAGTATGTCTAGGTCTGGATCTCTATCTGTCATTCCTGGTTGGTCTGAAGTGGTTCTAACAGGATTTGGAGTGGGAGGTCGATCCGACTAACGGTTGACTTTTGGCTGTATTCGTCACAAGGTTTGGGCTGGCATTGCCGAATGACAATGTGTCCCAGACAGATGATGATCAATACTCGGGCCATTTGACCAGAGTGTCGCTAACAAGACAATACGATAACATAGATACCGTAAATGAGAGTTGAGTGGGGTGTCGCGTGGGTCAAGCAACCCACTTGGCCTTCATCCTTATAGTCCGGCGCTCCGCATCGCGACTAACACGTTAATAGATAATTATCCAACCCAAAGTAGAGCGGTCACGATAACTGGCACGTCCAGATCAATAATCACCACTCTCCGATGTGTCACAACATCATGTCATCATCACTTTTGTATATTCGCGGTACATAGGCCTTCATAACATAAATGCTATGGCTCACTACGGTCTTTACGGTTGTTGCACCTGCCGGTTCGAGAGTCTTAAAAGCGTTCTGAAACCACGTCAACTAGGTAAATCTGAACATAATATCAATATATCTTTAAGGGTTATCTGGAACCAAATAGAGCTCTGCAAGCCCTTTTATAGTGGTCGCTCACTTGGTGGTCAGCCTGTGTCCAATTGAACAATCAATATGACCATCAGAGGCGGGCACTATAAGCTTAACTATGACATGCAGGGAGTTGGGCCAATCGGTACAACTTCCTGTCAGAGTCCAAGTGAACTCTGCTTGACCAGGGTCAAGGGTCATCTACACACACTAGGAAATAGGTTGCAGGTGCAACCAATTACCCCGATACGCAAGAAAGGACTAAGGGTTGCAAGGAATTCCTTACAACACTTTCCCTAAATAATAATCACTTTTACAAGTGATTTCCCTCCAATGTATAAATAATAATGTGAAATATTATCATTTATCATAATTCAATAAACATACACTCCCTTATGAATTATTTACTTGTCAAACTGTTCTTAGTTACTTATTAGACCCAAAAGTGAGAATAATTGATAGCTGTAGTTTGGAAATGGCGCGGACAAACTGTCAGCGCCATCTAGTGGCAGAATAATAAGTAGTTTCCGATTTTGGACTGTCACAATTATCAAAAAAATGATCAAAAACAGAGACAAAAGCCACAGAAGAGAAAGCGGAACAAAAATAGAAGATAAGATAGATAACCAGAGGACCCATTAGCACCACTGCAGCAGAAAAACAAAGTGTCACAGTGGAGTGCCCAGGAGAGGCCACAAGGAGGCTGGGCTTAGAAGTTTTCTCCCCCATATATATACAGGATGTCCCAAAAGTCTGGACCCCCCAAATAATTTCCAAAATACTTGAGATATCAGAAAACTGAAATAAAACTCATATAGGAAATCATTCATTGCGAATCTGATGGCACCTTCAAATTTGACCTCTGACCTTGGATAGATAGATAGAATTGAGTTTATAGACGTAAGCGACGACTGAGGTCATACACGTCTTTTAATCTGACTAATATAAATCTGACATAAACAAACATTTGACCATTGATAAACACTACATTCGTACATTCTATTGCAGAATGAAATGCAGCATTACATTATCAAAAAATGGTCAAAAACAGAGACAAAAGCCACAGAAGAGAAAGCGGAGCAAAAAAACAAGAGGATAGATAACCAGAGGACCCATTAGCACCACTGCAGCGGAAAAACAAAGTGCCACAATGGAGTGCCCAGGGGAGGCCACAAGGAGGCTGGGCTTGGAAGTTTTCTCCCCCCTCTGACCTTGGAAAGGACAGAATTCAATTTGAACTTTTGAACGGTAAGAGATAGAGCATTAATTCCAATTAGAAAACATAATTTGCTAAAAATATTTTCCTATGAAATTTTTGAAAAAATCCACTAAAATAGTCTCTACAGCTGCATGATGAAATTAAGTAAACACAGTAAATAAGCTTTACTAAAATTTCAACAAAGTTGTCAAAATAATAGGCAAACATTAGTTTTTCTTTAATCTAAATAAAAACAAATTAAACAATTAAAAATAAATATTACGATGCATTAGTTTATTGTTTATTTAACTAACTGAACAATAACCTAATGCACCAGATTAGTGAGAGTGAATCAAAAAGTAACTATACTCTATTTATTATTTCGTGGGCAAAACTCCCATTGGTTAATGACCTATATTGTATCAAAGTATATATTGTGGCATCCCTCCCTATATACTAAATACAAGTGTGTTTGTTCGTACTCGCATCCCGGCAATGTGATTGGCCGACGAACCGACGAACCGAGGAATCGAAATTGTTTTAAATAAGAAAACGAATGAAAGGATTATTCAACACACTCGAAAATGCTAACCCTACTCCTCTGAACGTGGATTGTTTTGTTTTGTTGTGGTGGTTGTTAAGTGATTGAGTTTGGGCAATGACGTCACTTAACAACCACCACAACAAAACAAAACAATCCACGTTCAGAGGAGTAGGGTTAGCATTTTCGAGTGTGTTGAATAATCCTTTCATTCGTTTTCTTATTTAAGACAATTTCGATTTGTTGGTTCGTCGGTTCGTTGGTCCGTTGGTTCCTTGGTTCCTTGGTTCGTTGGTTCGTTGGTTTGTAAATTGTTTTTTTTTCATAGGAATTGGTTCGTTCATTCGTTGGTTCGTTGGTTCCTTGGTTCGTTGGTTCGTTGATCCATTAAAGAAATATTGTTTATTTTAGTTCATAATTTGTTTCGGTACTTTTTAATTTCAAAGAAAAAAATTAATTTACATAAAATGTGCAGGAAAATTGATTGAATTTAATATGAAGAAAAAAAAATTAGCCCAAAGCAATTTTAAAAAAGAGCAAATGGCAAGCTGGTGAAAATCCGGCGAAAATCTCCTAAATGGAAATTGCTTTTTTCACATAAACGCTATTTAAATATGCTAATTTGCCACCTAAACTTTAATTTCGTTATTCCAATTACTTTAAAGTGAAATAAATCTAAAAAAAATTACAATTTTTTCTACAACTTTTCAACAATTAATTTCCAAAGTTTATTAATTTAAAATTAAAAAATGGGACAGAGGAAATATGCAAAGGATGAAAATCCTGATCTGATAAAGCAGCGTAATGCCAAACGCCAAAGAGAGAGAGACGTGCCAAGCAGTCTGCATCTCAAAAACAAAAAGATCGGACCAAAGCTGCAGAAAGAATGAGACTTAAGCGTGCTGCAGAGACTGAAAAAGAATGTTCAGAAAGAAGAGAAAAGGCAGCATTGCAGACAAAATCTAAACGCTCAAAGTTTGACGAAGAAGAAAAGGCACGGGAACATACAGAACTCAACACAGTTGCGACGCGCCAAATTCGTGTGCGACAAGTGGAATCGACATACAAGTTGGCATACACCCATGATATATCCCACATTGTCCCATATACAGTGGGCAAAATGGATATAAAATGTCCTTTTTGTGGCGCTTTACGTTTCAAAAATGAAGTCCCTAGCTCAAAGTGTTGTCATTCTGGCAAAGTCAAGTTGCCTCCATTTCAAAATTACCCAAAACTACTTAAAAATTTGTTGTTGGGTACCGATAAGAGATGCAGAGACTTTAGATCTGCCATCAGACAGTTCAATACTTCACTGTCTTTTGCTTCGATGATTGCAGTCATGCCACCATTGCCAAAAAGTAGCAGTGGTCACTCACCTTATTCTTATCGAATTCACAGAGCGGTTTATCACGAAGCGTCGTCGCTGCGTACTGAAACAGGACAAACTCCAGCTTTCGCCCAATTATACATGTACGATGCTAAAGCAGCAGCACAGTATCGAATGAACCGACTCCAGAAAAATGGTGAAAAAGATTTGAATAAAGAGAAGCTGATGATCGAATTGCACGACATTATTGTTGATTTATTGCAACAATAATGTCGCAATAAATCGCTATGCCAAAGCATACAGAACAATGCGTGAGGTTGAGGAAAAAGAACGCATCAAAGCTAAAGCGGAAAATCAACTTACCAAAAAAGTTCACATGATTATCGAGGTCAAATCGAGCAATGACAAGCGTCGATACAACGATGCCACCGAAACTGACATTGCTGCTGTATTTGTGGGACAAGACGGCAACGTGCCAAGCAACCGAGGTATTTTGGTACATCCAATTTTCGAAAAGTGTCAACCAAAGCGAATTTGGAGTAATGATGCCAACAAAGACCACATGTGTTATGTGTTATTATTTCCTAATGGCGAACTTGGATGGACGATAAAAATGAAACACAACAACAACTAATAATTTTATATGAATTTTAAATGAGGCTTATTTGTCGTAGCCCACAAGCGCTTCCTCCTCATCTTCGCTCTCAACCGCCACGTCGTCCTCATCGCTTATCTCTTCTTCGTGGTGCGCTCTTCTGGCAATTTCCACCGCCTCTGCTGAACATTAGAACAGTTTTTTTTTTATATTAAATTATACTAAAATGGAAAATTTTGTTTTTGTTACTTTTAGTCATTTTGCAGTGATCGCCACTGGTTCCGCCACTGGTTCCGCCACTGGTTCCGCCACTGGTTCCGCCACTGGTTCCGCCACTGGTTCCGCCATTGTATCCATCACTACTGCAGTTAAAAAACAATAACAGAAAAAAACGTTACCCTAAAATAACCCTAATTACCCAAAGAACTGTCCTTCAGCATTTTCAGCAAACTTCACTGCTGACTTTATATTTTCTGGATCCGCCCACCATGCGGCTTCTGCAAAAAAGAAAGAAAGGAAAAAACATCAGATCCAACCATGCAATAAGCTATGCTGAGATATTACCTTTTTTAGTCTCAAAATGCTCTGGGCTCCACTTTGCGCTCATTTTCTGATTTAACAGTGCGCACACATCACGATAGAGAGAGAGAGAGAATTAGGTTTATAGACGCAAGCGGCGACTCAGGCCATACACGTCTAAAATCTGACAAAAGAGAATCTGACATGAGAGAGAGAGAATATGAAACTTGACATACTAAATCCAACAAAACAAAACCAACACGCTATATCTGACAAAAGAAAACTGACACATTGAAACTACTCAGACATATCCAAACTGACATAATGACACAGACATACTGACTCTGACAAAATGAAACCAATATATTAAATCAAGACAAAATAAGAAAAAAGTTTATACAAACTGAAACTGACATACCGACACTGGCATGAAACTGACTCCTTCGCACGACAAATCCCAGCGTACCCCGGCATACCAACCCCGTCGTTCCAGAGAGAGAGAGAGAATTAGGTTTATAGACGTAAGCGGCGACTCGGGCCATACACGTCTAAAATCTGACAAAAGAGAATCTGACATGAAAACTGACAATATGAAACTTGACATACTAAATCCAACAAAACAAAACCAACACGCTATATCTGACAAAAGAAAACTGACACACCAAAACTGACATATCCAAACTGACATAATGACTGACAAAAGAAAACTGACAAATTGAAACTGACATATCCAAACTGACATATCCAAACTGACATAATGACACAGACATACTGACTCTGAAAAAATGAAACCAATATATTAAATCAAGACAAAATAAGAAAAAAGTTCATACAAACTGAAACTGACATACCGACACTGGCATGAAACCGACTCCTTCGCACGACAAATCCCAGTGTACCCCAGCGTACCATCCCCGGCGTACCAACCCCGTCGTTTCAACCCCAGCGTTCTAACTCCGGCGTACTGATCCTGGTGTATCCAGCCGGCTCAGCTCATTCGGCTGGCCAGGCGTACTGATCCAGGCATACTAGCCCGGACATACTAATCCAGGGCGTACTAATCCGGGCGTACCGATCCGGGAATACTACCGACCAAATCTGTCCATATAACTGACTTCATACTACTACCGACTTCCTACTACCACCGACTTCCTATCACTACCGATTTCCTACGACTACCGATTTCCTACAACTACCAACTTTCTACTACCGACCTCCCACTACCAACTTCTTCCAGCTGACTTCTTCCAACTGACTTATCCCAGCATACCAATCCCAACGTACCAGCCCCGGCGTACTAACCCCGTCATTTCAACCCCGCTGTACTGGGCCTGGTGTCTCCGGCCGGCCGGGCATACTAATCCGGGTGTACTAATCCAGGCTTACTAAGTCGGGCGTACTGATCCAGGCATACTACCAACCAAAACTGTTCACACAACAGATAGCTATTAATAACAAAAGACAGAAGAGAAAGTGGAGCAATAAAGAGAAGAAGGAAGAAGGAAAGATAGATAACCAGAGCACCCATTAGCACCACTGCAGCAGAAAAACAAAGTGCCACAGTGGAGTACCCAGGGGAGGCCACGAGGAGGCTGGGCTTGAAAGTTTTCTCCCCCAACACACATCACGACAGAATGCTTACACAACACAATTGTTGTAACACAACAATAATTATTTCAAAATCCCTCAAATTATTCCAAAACTCAACAAGTTATTTATGTTTCGTTTCGTCCTGATATTACACCAAAATTTTGATAATTTGTCAGTTTTTATCCATATAGTATAATATGTTTTGTAAATGTTCTGTAGTATGTCATAAATTCTCTTTAAGTAATAAATTAATTTCATAATTAATTTCGTCATAATTATTTCGTCATAGTTATTCTAAATTAGTAATGTATTTTACTATTTCAACATATAGTATTATTACTATATGTGGATACATTACTGTATGTGGATAAATTACTATGTGTGGATAAATTACTATATGTGGATAAATCAATCATTTCATAAATTAATTTTTCTATAGGTTATTTATTTGAAAAACAAAAAACAGAAATGAAATGTGCACATTTACACACATAAGAAACACGATAACAAACAAATTGTTAAAGAAATATAAAATTAGCCATAGATCTTCTTTAAAGTTAATTTAATGAACACTGCTTCGCATATCCGCATCGTCAGTTAATTGGTCATCAGGAATCGGCTATAAATAAACAAAACAATATTAAAATTTATTTATAATAAGAGGCAAATTTCTATATTTACTTCAATATCAAAATTGTGAACACAATTTGGTTTTAAATGTACAGTACATACATCGATTGTCGCTTCCAGGCTGTGCAATTCCTTTTTCAAAACGTCTACTTCAAAACGTGCTCTTTAAGCTGATTCTCATAATGTAAGTTCATTCTCTATTTGCGTCTTTTCAGTCAAATAAACCCTCAATTCATCAAACTTTTCTTGATGTCTAAGTAACCGTATAACACATTGTGCATTTCTCTGGTGGTCGTTTTGACTTTACTTCACGAGCTTCGCCTTTGTTTTCAATTAACAAAATAGTCTCAACTTTAGAGCGATCGATTAGAAAGTTCGCAACCATCACTTTCTTGATGTCTGACATGTCTGAAATAGTTGGAAATCGATCAGGGCGTGGACGATTATTTGACACATCGTGAAGCTGCAAGATAATAAATGACAAACTTAAATTTAGACCAAGTTTTACATTTTTTTGATACATATTCTGTTGGTGTAACGAGTTACAGTAATTTCGGGTGTTCGGTCTATCTTGCATTCCTTCATTAACTTCTGCAGCAACAATCCCCACATCTTTGTACAACCTCATCGCAACGACTTGATCGCAGCAATGTGTGATGTGAGTGTTGTTACAACAGGGTTTGGTTGTGCAGTTGTCACCAGGCCTCAATGGCGCACTGACATGACAACATCCAAACAAACAAAACAAACATAAAAGGTAGTGAGTTCATTTACTATGGAATTTAGAATTAGAATTTAGAAACGTCTATACTGGATGGGATTTAAAGTGATTTAAATGTCCCACCAGATTCTGATGGAAGATTTTAATGTCCCACCGGGTTTTGATGAGAGATTTTAATTTTTCACCGGTTTTGATGGCTCATTATTTTGTACCGGTTTGGGTTTTCATGAGTAATTTTTATTATTTTTTTTTGTTTATTTTTTTTTTTAAGTATTAGTAATTTCTAGAATACACATTGTTTGTATATACGCCGACTGGGTTTCACTTTTGTAACTTCTAAAAATAAAGTCATTCTAACTTGCATGTTTGCATGAATTATACGTCTATCTATCCTAACATGGCGCTTTCAACCCATTTCTAACCTTGCAATTTTTGGAATTGATTTCGACCGACCCGACACGACCCAGGGATATTACGTACTACCTCGTGTAAGCAAATTTTCACCGCGAATCACCCTCCATGCCCGACCCGCCCGCCCGACCATGTGGACCGACGCCTCATTAACCATGCGCACCCGACCGAAATTTGACTACAGCGTTTTTTCAGTGGACCGAGTGAACAGCGTCGATCCGAAACCACTTCAGAGACGACGATTCTTACGATAATTGTGTGACAGTGTGGAATCGGGGTCGACATTGTTATAATGTCGGCCGATCCAACAATGCATATAACACGATACAAACACAAAAAGTACCGAGAATAAAGAATATGCAAATATAGTTTAATTTATTCATTGAATTTATTTACACTTACAATTACATAAAATCCTAAGATATGCAAATAAAAACTTATTTACATATCTTAGGCCTACTATGGTTTCATGTGCTTAGGCTTAACACAATGGGGAAATCATGACGATCCTGAGGGATATGGCTGACTTAAAGTCTGTCACAACCAAAAAGATAAAGAGGGTTGATTACATCTATTCTGGTAAGAATAATGTAATCAACTTGCTACAAGAAAACATTAGAAGAAGAAAAGAGGTGCAAACGGTCAAGCCATGGTCATCGACGACCTAAGTGGTTTGACCCACATTCCGCGCTTTGCACGGCGCGTTATTTCTGCATTTAGGGCCCAGGGCCAGAAAATGGGAAATAAACAAGAGAGTTACTCACCGCAGCCCCGGTCCAATGTCGCGTCTTATCGCGGTACCACCGTCGATCGATGGCCGTCGCTGTCGCCCCTGATGCCGTCGGGCCACCGCGACAAAGGGAAGTACCTCGAAGCTGGCAGCCAAAACTCAACGTACAAGTTCCATACATGTACGAGCAAGAAGATATATTGGCCCCATGTTTATCTCATATTTACCTAACATGTTGTAACTTCATACAACAATAAACATAGGTGCCACAGGGAAATGCAATACACTTTAAGATATAAATACACATGACACTTAAGAATATAAATATAAGGCATACACTATTAAAATACACTACACTGTAATAATAATAATATATACATTTCAATAAATACACTCAAATAGTATCACAATATAAATACACTCAAATGTAAAAGCACAAACCATTTAGGCAAATAATCACAGATAATTCATATCAGGTCAAACATTCAGTTCAGGGTTTCAGTTCAGTTTTTTACACTACTTCCTGTTTTGCTTGAGCTTATATACTCTGCTAATCTCTCACTAATCCCTAAGGAATGTGTAGATAACAGAGTGGCCAATGGGTAATGCCAGTTGTGGAATGTAATGACCACTTCCGGTATCATCCAACATTCCGATGTGGATTGGGGCGAATGGTCAATACAATATATAGATTATATATTTATTGGCCATTACTTTGATATTGATCATGAATAAGTGCGATATTTATTATCCACTTATTTATCTTTATTGTTATAGTTCGAATATGCCGCTAAAGACGCATAGCGCGCTCTAGTGGCAATTCCGCGCCATAACTACGGTTCGAGACCGTCACAAGCGCCCTGTGCCAACACCAATTGGTGCGGCTGTTGCAACCGCAAAAACACCAGCTACTCCGAAAACGATGCCCGCCGCTGACAGGACCGCTGCGCTGGTGAAACAACAACTGTGTATGGTGCGTATCAAAATGCCAGAGACCGAATTGATTGTGGTGGACTGTGAATGTGCACAACTTGGCGGCACTGTCGAGACCCTCATCGACACTGGCGCAAATTTTTCTTCTGTCGACCACGTGGAAATCAGGCCGAATTTGGAGAATGATTTCTTCTTGCAAGGCGGCACGCGCAGGCAGGTGCTCGGTTACGTCAATCTGAATTTCAAGATCGGAACGATGCGGTCAACGATTTCCAATGTGTCGGTCGTGCAGAATAATGCCTTTACCGCTATTTTGGGCAACGGTTGGCGCAAGCAGGCGGGCTTCGCATGGCTTTTCGACAGGGATCAGCTCACATTTTTCCGCCGAATCACGGACGACGCAAACCAACAACATTGCATGGTTCGACCGGCCCCAACAACGCAACTCCTGCTCGCAGCACGTCACAACCCGATTTTCCACACTGACGTTGAAGCCATTATTGCCGCAATAGACGATGACGTATCCGACGACGACAAAACCCGCCTCCCCGCCTCCGCACCATTCTTTGGACAAACATGTTGATGTGTTGTAAACAACCCGCTACATATAGTCTTTGTTTGATGCAAATTAACATCAGCGGCCTAACCCACAGCGTGTGTTATGTGTTTAAGTTCTAACTCTGTGACTTTGACTGTCTTTAATTCATAAGTTATGAATAGATGTTTCCAAAGTATGTAAACTTTGGCTATTTTAAGCCCCAAATGTGTAGATGTGTTTATTATAACAGTTACAGTGTTCATAATAATGTTTAGATCACATTTCATGCATTGTCATACCTATCTAGATGTAATGGCATAGTGTAAGAAGGAAAAAAATTTTAAAATTATTTTTTCTAGTTTAATAAAGACTTTACGTTTCAATCTAATTCTCTGTAATTAATTCTCAATGGCTACTTGTTTTAATGTTAGATAAATACCCCAGGTAAGAACACTTAGATTATTTTCTACTAAGTCAGTTACGACAAGATATGTGCAATACCGTATTTCACGATTATGTTTTGGCAGATGTGTGGAATATTGTACAGAAACATCAAGTTCTTCATGAAAAATATATGATTTTAGTTAGAAAATTTGCGAAAACATAATTTACGGTACAATAAACATAGTAAAAAGCTGATGGGATATACAGAACTTTCCAATTACAGCACCAAGGGCCTTTTAAACTCAAGCAAGCAAACTGAAGAAACTCCAATTGTTGCAACCCATATGTTGGCTCTATTTGTGAGAGGTGCAACTTCAAATTTCAAATATGCATAGCACATTTTCCTACTAATAATCTGACTGTAGAACAATTAAATATACAGCGATTGAGAATTTGGAAGACTCAGGATTAAAAATAATTGCTGTAGTTGCTGATGGCGAGGGCAGACCGTTCTAGCAGCTTCTAGCAAACCTCCAGTAGTTGAAGAAGGGAGAGAGAGATAGATAGAATTGAGTTTATAGACGCAAAGCGGCGACTTAGGCCTTACACGTCTTTTAATCAGAAAAAGGGAAGAAGAAAAATCCCATTTATGCCTTTTCCAAGACCTAAAAGGTTCACAAACCCCTGGAGGCTTTTGCAACATTTCTATGCGTTTGTGGTGATGCCAAATCAGATGATTCGGATTGTAGCAACAGCAGTGAAAGTGACACCATAAAAAATCTT
>JH429928.1:25626-35993 GCA_000239455.1 Strigamia maritima
TACTAAATCTGACCAATATAAATCTGACACAGACAAACACATTTGACCAATGATAACCACTACATTCGTACATTCCATTACAGAATAGAATGCAGCCTTACATTATCAAAGAATTGGTCAAAAACAAAGATAGATAGAATTGAGTTTATAGACGCAAGCGGCGGGTTAGGCCATACAGGTCTTTAAATCTGACTTACTGAAACTGACATACTAAATCTGACCAAAATAAATCTGACACAGACAAACACATTTGACCATTGATAAACACTACATTCGTACATTCCATTGCAGAATGGAATGCAGCATTACATTATCAAAAAATTGGTCAAAAACACAAAGACAAAAGCCACAGAAGAGAAAGAGGAGCAAAAAAAGAAGATAGATAACCAATTAGGGCAGATGGCGCCACTACAGCGTGACCGCCGATGACGCGCTAATCCGCCAAATCCAAATCTAATAAAAGCCCAAACCCATCCCATAATCTTTGCCATTCTTGATCCAGACAAGTCCGCGCTTGACCGTTGGCCACTCTTGACGGCCATATATAGTGTGAGTCGCAAAACACTTATGTGCGAATCCAGAGCAATTTCCCAAAAGAGCCGAGCAGACGACCCGACACGCGATTCCCGAGTGCGCGCCCTTAAATTCGAGTGAAAATAACTAAGCGAGAATCGATTTAAACTTTTGCCAAGTGTATTTTATCTTTGTATAACGTTGGGATTAGAATTTCTCTAATAAAAACAATTAAAATTACAATGTCTTGTCGTTATTGATTCGATCCACCGCACGCGATAGAACCGATAAAATAAACCTATTTCCACTATACGAGCCAAATGAGTGTGTCTAAATAATTTAGTCGCTATAAAAGCTTGTCGCATTACCAACATGCAAATCCATTAGTAAATTCATTTACTTGGACTCAACTGGATGGACTCATAACGTAACATTTTAAACAATTCATTCGTTCAAATTTCTTTCTAATGAATTTTCCTCCATGCCGTGGAAAAATTCAATTTTAACCTTTTTTGTCAATTTAAACTAATACCCCCTTTTTCTATCAAGATAACGGACGGGTTCATGTCATTTTTCTGTTTTCCCGGATTCAAGAGAAAACATTCGTCATTTCCGATCCTCGAAGGAACTTTCATCAAGCATGCACATTTTATCAAAACAAGGACACAGATTGTGACCACCAGGGTCACCCTCGTTCCCCCCT
Source organism: Strigamia maritima (assembly GCA_000239455.1). NCBI lineage: Eukaryota > Metazoa > Arthropoda > Chilopoda > Geophilomorpha > Linotaeniidae > Strigamia > Strigamia maritima. The sequence continues at coordinate 26,843 of JH429928.1, forward strand.
TCTCCGTATGGCGGACACTGTCCACCAATCACTGAAACCCCCTTACCTGTTAATCCCCTCTTTATATTTTCCAATAAAGAAATTGACCATTCTGGTCTCATCAACCTTAATTAACGTTTCGAATTCTTTCTTCCTGCTTACCAACGTATTTTCGAGGCTTACACAGATATTTATTTCTTTTTTACGTAAGACAAGTTACGCTTTACACAAATGATAGGGGAATTGAGCCCTTTCTCTTAACTTCATTGTTAAAAAAAGGAAACAATTTCCCTTCTCATTACAATAATCATCTTTATCAAATTCTTTCTTTTCTCTGTTTCACTTATTTTCATCAAATAAGTGAAAAATCATTATTGGATTACAGGGTTGGCCCCGCTATTTTTAGCGATAGCGATTTGCGCCGCTATCGCTATCGCTAGTCTAGCGATAGCGGTTTTATCGCTATCGCTAGACTAGCGATAGTGGCTTTTCCCGCTATTTTACGTACGATTCGTCAGTGACGAATCGTACGAATCGTGAATCGTCAGTGAAAATCGAAAATTTATCAAATATTCAGTGCCTCATTGAATATTTGATAAATTTTTATTTTATTTTATTTTACATAGGATTCGTCAGTGACGAATCGTACGAATTGTGAATCGTCAATGAAAATCGAAAATTTATCAAATATTCAGTGCCTCACTGAATATTTGATAAATTTTCGATTTTATTTTATTTTACATACGATTCGTCAGTGACGAATCGTACGAATCGTGAATCGTCAATGAAAATCGAAAATTTATCAAATATTCAGTGTCTCAACAACCTCTCCCCTACCCAACTGACCAGGATGTCTGGAAGCAATTATTTGGACAAATAAGTTGCCATATAAAATTCAAAGTAGAAGAGACAGATAGTATGGTTAGTCAACCTGCTCATCTGCAGAATTAATGTGTATAAAAGAAATAAAAACATGTTAATTAAATAGAAAATGCAAAAATGTTTATTTTCAAAGTTTGGGTTACATTGTTTAATTAACTTACCTTACACTGTCAGATTTTAATAAAAATACTGAGAAAATTAATAAAAATGTATTTTTCAATAAAGTAGAAATATATGGATAGTTGAATAACTCATATGGCTAAGTTGAAGAAGTTGAAAAACTCCAAAACAAACTCTGCTTCTCTGGAATGTGCCTTAGGCAAGGACACGCTGGAGAACCCAAACACCCCTCTACCACATGTGGATTCACAGGTGTTCTGGAAAAGAAAGAGGAAGTTAGATGGTGTCATTACTTGGAATTTGATCTATAAATAAAAATATAAGGATAAATTAATCAATTTACCACTCAAATTTATAAACAAATTTTTGGAACCAAAAATATAAATTATTCTTTCTCATCCTATAATGATTACATGGTAATTAAAAAAGGGGGAGAAGGCATAGAAAAACAGGAGAAACAGGCTGGCCAGACCAGATAAGAAATTTTACAAAAAATGTAATATTTTACAAACATGTGTATTTTAATGACCATGTCAACCTGTCTGCCGACAAACAATAACAGCAGATGGACATCTGGCTGACCCAAATAAGTGAAACCTCTTAAAGGAAAAGCCATTGTTTTACTAGAAACACATCCGATCAGAATCAGACAGCCGACACAGCCGTGGATCCCTGGTGACTAAAGGATTATCACATCAGGACCAATAAGGGACACAGTTATAATCCAGGAAATCAACAAATTTTGGATTGTGCCAAGTGATACTCTTCACTCTCTTGGGAGAAGTTGTGTGTACAACATCTTGTGTGTGAAAGTGCCTTCTTGACGCCGTGAGATCATCCCCCGTGCCAGGAAACATCATCCGCAGTGTGTGGTGCCAGTTTGATTCCTGAAAAAGAAATAGAAGTCGTAATAGACGGTAGGACAATTTAAAATATTATTAGCTAGGTTTAGCATTAATCTCGAATAGTTTAACAACTGTAAAGTTGAAGTTTACTTTTAATAAAAAGGGTTTTCAGATTAGATTAGGTTTATTTTGGTTATACTTACCTGGGTATTGAACAATGCCGTTTCGTAAAGAGGCTCCGGCAACTACGAACCAATGGGGACAGTCACCATTAGGGTCGAACTTATTGCAAGAAGCTGAACAGCTTGGAGCACAGGAGGGCCCAGGGTGAGGAGAGCGATCAAACTGTGCAGCAAGATCCACCCGCAGGGAATGACCAACCTGTGGATATCACGTCTCCCGACACTCCAGACCGGGAACCCGATTGGTATAAAACGTGTCGGGATATGGGCGCAGATCCCCGTCAATATGACGCGGAACCCGAGTTCATCGATGATATGCCACGACTGTTCGCTCAGATTAATGCGGCGTGGGTGATACATGCCGACAATGCTGAACAGCGACGCATAACGTCGGAGAAAGCCCAACTTCAGGCAGAGCGAGACCGCATGTCGGCTGAGAACGCGAGGTTAAACAATCTCGTACAGCAAGGGACGGCCGCGAAAGTTAATCCGCCGCCCGGCGACCCGACTCGCCCGATCACCCCACCACCTGCCAACGATAATTCTACTCCTGCCCGACCTCGAACCAAAACTACTCGTACTTTCAATTTACCTTCCCAACATTCTGCCCAGGATGTGAACCCCAATGCCTTAGAGAACCCGCCTAATCTAACGGCAGATCCCAAATTAAATTCAACTGGCAATCTCTTGCCAAACCAAACTTCTAAGTCTACTTCTTCCTCTCCGGGCGCAAAACCAAACCCCGGTGGAATCACGGGACAAACTAGACCTGCTACCCCCCACCAAGACCACAGTCGCCCGACCCCACGAATGCCGGGCCGTCGAAAGCGACGCCCAAACCAAATCCCGAAGTTATGGCACGCGTATTCGCCGAAGCGATGCGCCAGGCCGGCGTTGGTCGTGACACCATCCCGCCGCCACCCAAAAAAGAAGAAGTTGGCTTTGATAATAAAAATGTAACCTACAAAGGCGTTAACATTCCGGCGTTCGCTGGGACTGAGTCGGACGACGAAATGTTAAATTTCCTCGACACTGTAAAAAGCGCCGTAGCAGCAAAAAGAGACTCGCTCGATCGAGCGTTGTTCCGCTGTATTCCTGCGTATCTGAAGGGTGAAGCCAAACAATGGTTTGAGGGCTTCGTTCACCACTTCGAATTCTGGGATGATTTTGAGACCGCATTTCGAACACGTTTCGGAAAAGATGACTTGCAGTTAGCCGACGAACTGGAGAACTGCAAAACGAAAAAGAGTGAGTCAGCGTTTAGTTATATCAATCGATTTTACTTACTGTGGAAAAGGCAGGGTGATTCCACCCCAGCCGTAGCCGCACGGCACTTATACCGAAACGCCTCACAATTCGTGCGAAACATGTTACTCATACATCAATGTCACGGTCGTGACATCCATGACCTTCATCAGATAGTATGTTTACAAAAAACATATTTCATGGCGGCAGAGGAACCTGAAGCTGAACCTGTTAAAGAGAAAAAAGAGGAAGTTACTAAAGTAACGCCAGTAGAAAAGGAAAAAGAAAAAGAGGAAAAGGAAAAACCGGAACCGGTTAAACCAAAAGAATCAAAAGGTTCACGCAAACGCTCGTTTAAACCTTGGTTTAAACACAAACCTCGAAGGTCATTCAAGAAAATAACCACTCAAGAGGAGTCGAGTTCCAACTCCGATTCGACCAGCTCTTCCGACTCGTCCGAGTCAGAATCTGAGAAAAGGATGACGAAAAAATATCTGAATGAACTTAAGCAAGTTAAGAAACGCTTCGAGAAAGGAAAGTGTTTTAACTGTGGCCAAAACGGCCATTATAGGGACAAGTGCCCTACACCTCGCAAGGGAAGAGAGCAAACACCCGCCCCCTCGAGCGAGGCAACGAAACCAGTGTCGAATGACCTGATTACTCGACTGCTGGCTAAACTCGAATTGTGCTTTTGCAAGAAGAAAGGACATGAGTCAGACGACTGTCCTTTACTAAAAAACTTCAAGAAGGGGACGGAGACCTCCAAGGCCGCCCCTTAGATGAGGCATCAGTGTTAAAACAACTGATGACTGACTTGAGAGAAATTCAAAGGTGAATGAGTCAATTGACTCATCGGAAGCCATGGAAGTGGATAACCCACCCCCATCGCTACCATTTTCACATTCCGATCATTTTGACGGTTTAAAACACCGTCTGTATACATTAAAGTCAGTGGAACCACATGACTTTGCGCTTATTCAACTGAAAATGGAAAATGTGCCTGTGACCACCCTGATAGACACCGGCGCATCCAGTTGCTTCATCGGAGAGCAGGTGCTGGCGGCATTAGGTATTAAAGATGGTGATATTAAGCCATTGAAATATCATTATAATGTAGCCGCCGCCGGTATTGAACACGTGCCAATCGGCAAGGTTCGTCTCGCTGTGCAGTGGGCCGATCACGTCACTTGGTTCGATTTCATCGTACTGAAAAGTGGCGTAACAAATGTAGTAATTGGGCATAATTTTATGCGTAAAACAGGATTATACCTTAAGCCCTCTGAACAGGTGTGCGGTTGTGATGGATTTCCAGATCTGGTAATCCCGTACATCAGTGCAAAGAATATCACGCCTGATCTTATGACACTACAACGACGTCGAGCGACGAAACGAACTCACAACAGCAAGCCATTGCCGTCCGAGACGATAAATCAATTAGCAGACGACCAGGAGACGTCAAGTGATGTCCCGATAATCTCTCCTCTTGTCACGGCTCCGGCGGAAATCGCTGCGTCCATGACATGGAGCGAGAAATTAGTAGAAGATTCGAACTGCACCGCTGAACAGCGGCAGAAGCTCAAGGATGTATTGGAATTTTTTCAGTCAATATTTACCGATGAGCCAGGTTGTACAGACACAGATTATACAGATAGGCAGGTCCACCTCATTTCAGTCATTTTCTTGATGCGCGGTTACGGTGGCGCTCACAGGTGCTTAGATATGCACAACTACGTGTGAAATGTTCTTCATTTGGCATTTTTTTCAAGTAAATTATTAATAATAAATCAAACAATTTTTTTAACAATGTAATTTTAAAAAATAAATAAATTTCAGCTAATATTTGGTGGTTTTTATTTAAAATGTTTTCGAGTTTAGTCTACTAGCCACCAGGGGAATGCATAAAACCACGTTTCAACAATGGCGTCGACCTTGCTGTCTGTATAATCTGTGGTACAGACGTGGTCGAACAAGTCATTGAACTCACCGGGACGCCTCGTACGAGCCCCTATCGGATGTACAATCCTGCAAAAAAGCAAATAATTTTAAAATTAGTGGAAGAATTAGAAGCACTGGGGTTGATACAGCGTTCAACTGGATCATTCGCCAGTCATCCACTAATTGTGGCAAAGCCGAACGACACCTATCGCCTTTGCATCGATTACAGGTGGCTTAACGCGGTTACAAAACCCCGTACCACCGAAATGCCCGACTTACAGATGATGTTGCATCATCTGGGGTCGGCAAAATTCTTTCCGACGAGTGATCTGGTAAAAGGATATTACCAGGTCAAAATGAGCAAAGAAAGCCTTAAACTCACAGCTTTCCACACTCCAAAAGGTACTTACGAATTTGTGCAATGCCATTCGGCCTCTGCAATGCTCCGGCAACCTTTCAGAACATGATGGAAAAAATCCTAGGCGATGCCAAGGATAATTTCGATGATGTAATTATTTTTTCTGAGACGTGGGAGGATCACCTCAACCACGTCAAAATAATTTTAGAAAGGCTTAAAAAAGCTGGCCTTACGGTCAGCATGGACAAATTGGCATGGCTAATTTTGGCCGAACTGAGATTAAATTTCTCGGTTTTTACATCAACACCACTGGGTGGAAGTGCGATGCAGTAAAACTGAAGTCGATTGACAGTTTCGCGCAACCCACCTCCGTAAAAGAAGTCCAGCGATTTCTTGGTCTTACGGGATTCTTACGCCGGTTCGTGCAAAATTATGCAACGATGACGCGACCTCTGTCTCTCTTGACCCGTACGGACAAAATAACGGACGAAAAATTTCCCGATTTTCAGTGGAACGATGAGGCTGAAAAAGCATTCGTAAATTTAAAAGCTGAATTATCAAAGAACGTTGAACTACAACGTCCCGACTTAAAGAAACCATTCGTCATACGTACTGACGCATCCCATGTGGGATTAGGAGCAGTACTTATGCAAGATCTCGAATTAAATGGTAAAATAGTTCCTCAGCCAATCGCATACGCAAGAAGAGTATTGCGAGGAGCAGAAGAACGTTACTCCACTCCAGAACTGGAGTGTTTAGCGGTAATTTGGGCGGTCGAACGATTTCGTCCGTTTATCGAATATACGACTTTCGTGCTCGAATCAGACGCGCAGGCATTAAAGTGGCTAATGTCTACGCCTGAACAGTCTGGCAGATTTGCCAGATGGGCTATTCGCCTGCAGTGCGGTCCCTTTAAAGAGAGAGAGAATTAGGTTTATAGACGTAAGCGGCGACTCGGGCCATACACGTCTAAAATCTGACAAAAAAGAATCTGACATGAAAACTGACAATATGAAACTTGACATACTAAATCCAACAAAACAAAACCAACACGCTATATCTGACAAAAGAAAACTGACACATCAAAACTGACATATTCAAACTGACATAATGACTGGCAAAAGAAAACTGACAAATTAAAACTGACATAACCAAACTGACATAATGACACAGACATATTGACTCTGACAAAATGAAACCAATATATTAAATCAAGACAAAATAAGAAAAAAGTTCATACAAACTGAAACTGACATACCGACACTGGCATGAAACTGACTCCTTCGCACGACAAATCCCAGCGTACCCCGGCGTACCAACCCCGTCGTTTCAACCCCAGCGTTCTAACCCCGGCGTACTGATCCTGGTGTAACCAGCTGGCTCGGCTAATTCGGCTGGCCAGGCGTACTGATCCAGGCATACTAATCCAGGGCATACGAATCCGGGCGTACTGATCCAGGCGAACTACCGACCAAATCTGTCCATATAACTGACTTCCTACCACTACCGACTTCCTACGACTACCGATTTCCTACGACTACCGATTTCCTACGACTACCGATTTCCTACGACTACCGATTTCCTACCACTAACAACTTCCCACTACCAACTTCTTACAGCTGACTTCTGACAACTGACTTATCCCAGCATACCCATCCCGGCATACCAACCCCTTGGTCTCAACCCCAGCGTACTAACCCCATCGTTTCAACCCCGCCGTACCGGGCCTGGTGTCACCGGCCAGCCGGGCATACTAATCCGGGCGTACTAATCCGGGCGTACTAATCCGGGCGTACTAATCCGGGCGTACTGATCCAGGCATACTACCAACCAAAACTGTTCACACAACAGATAGCTATTAATAACAAAAGACAGAAGAGAAAGTGGAGCAATAAAGAGAAGAAGGAAGAAGGAAAGATAGATAACCAGAGGACCCATTAGCACCACTGCAGCGGAAAAACAAAGTGACACAGTGGAGTGCCCAGGGGAGGCCACGAGGAGGCAGGGCTTGGAAGTTTTTTCCCCCCTCTGAGCAGAGCACCAAGCAAAGAAATCTTACCCGAAGATTACTGTGAGACCACAGAAATCAAACAATATTGGCCTGAATGGAAAAAACCCATTCAGCCAACATTAAAAAAATTATTTACCCGTGATTTGTGTTCCGTAGATGTTAAATTCATCCCCAAAACGCAATCAAAGGGGGAGGAGACGTCAGCTGACTCACCTAAAAATAAAAATAAATTGAATAAAAATCTAGAATTAGAAAATAAGATTCGAAATAAAATGACGCTATACAGCGCATTAACGGAAGCTCTACAAGAGGTTCCCCCAACAAGGGAGGAAATTATCGCTGCTCAGCGAGCAGACTCACGATTGTATAAAATTATACAATTTCTACAAACTGGAAAATTCTCGAAAGAGGATAAAAACAACCATGACATAAGTTAGAAAAGTTAGATAGATAGATAGATAGAATTGAGTTTATAGACGCAAGCAGCGACTTAGGCCATACACGTCTTTTAATCTGACATACTAAATCTGACCAATATAAATCTGACACAGACAAACACATTTGACCATTGATAAACACTACATTCGTACATTCCATTGCAGAATGGAATGCAGCATTACATTATCAAAAAATGGTCAAAAACAGACAAAAGCCACAGAAGAGAAAGCAGAGCAAAAATAAGGAGATATAGATAACCAGAGGACCCATTAGCACCACTGCAGCGGAAAAACAAAGTGCTGCAATGGAGTACCCAGGGGAGGCCACAAGGAGGCTGGGCTTGGAAGTTTTCTCTCCCAGAAAAGTTAGAAGACGGCTCGATCGAGCCATCTATTAATATAAAAACTAACTCCGTACATACCCGAATTCCCCGTAGAGTTTTGGTTAGAAGGTCAATCTTGTGCCTCTAACAGCCCGCAATCCACGCCGAAGTGGTTCGAGCAACACGAATCGGCCCCGCCCGATCGATCGATGGAGTCAGGGAAGGTGATGTAATCGGAACTGAAAACGAGGCTGAAATCTCGGATCAAGTTCCAGATCCAAGTCCTATCCCTGAACCAACACTTCCGAAACTGGAAATAACCCCTAGTTTGACAAACACGGCCACTAGTAAAGAAAATACGGCTTTATTAGTTCCGCCACCCGTAACAGATGGCGCTAGCGGTGTCGCTACGACGACATCAATTATTGATCCAAATATTTCGGCGCGTTCGTCAAAAAGACGCCGCGTCCCAAACCCGAAATATATGGGAGATTTTGTAGCAAAATAAAGGAAATCTAGACATTTTGACAAAAATGAGAACTGTGAACCCAACTGAACGAAGTGTCACCTGACCTTTGTTCGAAAGAGTAGGCGACCCGGGGTCACGGCCACCAATGTAAAACAATGTGTACTATGAAGTGCCATATCACATTTTTAATTACCTAGGTGGCCAGTGGAGCGTGTAGCTTCACACTTTTCCAAAAACCCCAGCTGAGCAGCATCAATCAGTCGATCCCTCGCATCTCAGTGATTTCACACACTCGTTTAACTCCAATCTCCGTAAGTAAAACTTTCATGATATAAAAACTTGTAATTAATTCGAGGGGATCTTGG
>JH429928.1:41995-55736 GCA_000239455.1 Strigamia maritima
ATACTTTTTAGTAGATGTCTTAATGTTACTTTAAATTAAACCAAATTTTTTTTCTCTATTGATTAGATCTTTTCTACAAGTTTTCTGCCTGAATTTTCGTAAAATGATTTCATTGAAATATGTTTTAGATCATGCTCTAATTAGGTCATGCCTTCTAAGGGGCGCTATGCAGCGCGCAAAAAAATATACTGCAAAAAAAAGAAACGCAAAAAGAATGACACGCAAAAGTTTTAATTTTTTTGCGTTTCTTTTAAACAGGCGGTATAAAACGCAAAAAAAAATATTAATTTAATTTAATACTAATAATTAATAATAAAATAATTTAATAAAAATTTAATTACTTAATAAATAATTAAAACTAAAATACCACAAACTTAATGATTTGCGTTAATGGGTTTCGTTCCGTCAGTCGGAACAGAAACGCAAATTTGATTATTTGCGTTTGCGTTTCAGTTCCGTCAGTCGGAACAGAAATGCAAACGTTTTTTATTTTCGTACATGGGTGGGGCAATGACCCACCACAGGTACCTGAAACCCCACAGGTAGCAGCTACCGCTCAGATACCAAGGTCATTGTGGATTATTTGTGGTGTTGATACTGTTGCCAATACAGTCTTGATTGCATGTGGACATCTTTTTACATGTTTTTGACTGTGCTGGAATTCTAATAGACCGCAACCAAACTTGTCCAAATTGTTGTGGAGAAATTGTGTTACGAGTAAGAATCTACGGGTAAGAATCATTTACAGGAATTGAAGATTGAATTTGATTTTCTATATAAAATTTTTGTGCTATTTTATATTTTTATTTCTTTTTTGCGTTTCTTTTTTTTTTTGCGCGCTCGACTCCCCCCCCCCCCTTTCTAATTGAGTATTTAGCGCTAACTCGAACAGTTATGAAAGCAATGGGTCACTTCTAGAGGTCAAAGGTCAAATTTTTTGCTATACCCACTTTACTATTTGACTACACAAACGGATTTTTTTTCTATGATGAACAGTTTGAGAGAAATTTCAACTTAAAACCCTTTAGTTGGGACACCCTGTATAACAATTAAATCGGATCAATAAAATAGATGCACAAATCAGTAAAATAGTCATAATAATGAATTAGACCCCAGATAGAATGATTAGACCCCAGATATGTAAAATAAACTTCGTTTTATGCGCATAAAATATGCACCAAAAGTTCCAATTTATGCAGTAAAAAATGGCAAAATATGCGAAATCAAATCTAAAAATTGTTGTCCCGAGTGTACCAAAGGTGAAAATTTTGATACTAAATGTGACTGGGAAATTAATTATCACTGTTATATCAATCGCTATACAAAGATTATAAAAAAACTCCAGAAATTCATGAATAAATAATTCCTGTTTAACATCTAATTTGATTCAAAAAGAAATTATTTTATTTTATATTCTGAAAACAAAATTTCAAACAAAACAAATTTAATGGAATGGTCTCTTATGCAAGGTAATATGTAATAAAACTGTTGATACAGAAACATTCTCAATTACCACTGCTGCTTTAATTCAATTAAATAGTTTATTAATTAATGTTAGTTTTATTTTCTTTTGCCAATTGCATCAAGTAACAAAACATTGGAGTTATTGCTCCATTAAGTAAAATTGAAAAACCTACCTCATGAAAAAAATGGTTTAAAAATCACAAAATAAATCAAATATTTTTTTCATTGTTTTCGATTATATCGATTTAAATTCCTCCACCTATCGCCAAAATTTTTTCCATTCCTCCTGACGCTTGATCTTTTGATGAATTTATCAGAGTAAGTTAACTTGTCAAAATTCTTTGTTTTCATTCTTTTCGGCTCAAATTCATCATCTACAATTTCTCCTTCTTCGATTTCTCTCGGTCTTTTTTTAACTGCCGTGTCGCTTTTATTTTCATGCGCGGTATCAACTGAAGGTTGCTCTGTACGTTTTGGAAAAACTCCAATTTTTCTGTGACAAAATACAGATTTGTGCAATGCCAAAGCAACATTTACAGATTCCTTTTTATCAAATTCAATGTAAGCAATTCCTCTAGAACGGCCAGTACGCTTAATTCGTGCTATTGTCACTCTATTTATCAATCCGCAAGACTGAAAAAATATTTTTAATTCTTGAGAAGTTGCGGCATAATTGACATTATTTACGAATATGGATCGAGAATCCATATCTAGTTTAGTAGATTTTTCCGGTTTGAGCATCTCTGTTTCACTTTCTAGGGACATCTTAACAGTATCCATAATAAATCGGTTTCCAAGCTGTTCTCATGAGATAGTACAAATGTAATACGATGTTTAGAGATGACGAAGGTTTTTATACCGCTAGTATTTTGGTTCCACGTCATGTATACGTTCATGAAATGAAAATAAAATAACGTTTATTAAACGTTCTCGCAAAACGAAATTAATATTTCTTTTTGTAAATGACAATTGTACAAACACGCCTTCCGTTGAATTGCTGCAACTTCATCAGCAAACAAACATCTTAATAATATCATAATATCAATTACTTGAACTTCTGAAAAATTATTCTATTTTCAACCTAGAATTAATTTCCCTCGATATTTTAATGTAAAATAAAGCACATTCTGTTTCTATGCGACTTTCACGTCCACAACTGTACTAGAAACCGTGCATTTCGTATCCAAATGCAAACAAAAATCCAAATTATTATTACAAATTTATTATCTAAAATAAAAAAATATACGGAATTACAAACCACAAAATTCAACATATAACACTTTTATTCACAATTAAACTTTTTCTCAATCCACAACTGAACTGGAAACAAAAAAAATCCTTAAAAAGAAAAACAATCAACTTTGGTATCTCTTAAAACAAAACTTGCGGTCCTAAAAAAAGCCTTTTCTTTTTTTAAACAAAATTTCTACTTCTTCTCAGTTGTTTTCGGCAACAACACCGCCTGGATGTTTGGCAACACACCGCCCTGCGCGATGGTTACGCCGGAAAGCAACTTGTCCAACTCCTCGTCATTGCGGATAGCCAACTGCAGATGACGCGGGATGATCCTTGTCTTCTTGTCTTGTGACGGTCTCGAACCGTAGTTTTAGTAGGGAATTGCCACCAGAGTGCGCTATTGCATCTTTGGCGGCGTATTCAACTAAGACAATAAAATATAAATAAACGGATATTAAATATCGCGCTTATTTATGACCAATATAAAAGTAATGGCCAATAAATATTTAAATTATATATTATATTGACCATTTGCCCCATTCACCTCGATACTGTGTGTGGGGGAGAAAACTTCCAAGCCCAGCCTCCTTGTGGCCTCCCCTGGGTACTCCATTGCAGCACTTTGTTTTTCCGCTGCAGTGGTGCTAATGGGTCCTCTGGTTATCTATATCTCCTTTTTTTGCTCTGCTTTCTCTTCTGTGGCTTTTGTCTCTGTTTTTGATCATTTTTTTGATAATGTAATGCTGCATTCCATTCTGCAATGGGATGTATGAATGTAGTGTTTATCAATGGTCAAATGTGTTTGTTTATGTCAGATTTATATTGGTCAGATTAAAAGACGTGTATGACCTCAGTCGTCGCTTGCGTCTATAAACTCAATTCTATCTATCTATCTACCTCGATACTGTGAGTGATACAGGAAGTGGTCATCCATTTCCACAACTGGTATCACTCATTAGCTTCTCTGCTATCTCACATTCCAGAGGGATTAGCAGGGGTTGATGCAGGAAGTGGTAACTCACATTCCACAACCGGCATCACCGATCCCTGATAGATACAATCAATTCCCTTTTATCCTTGTTGGTTGTGACAGACTTTAAGTCAGCCATATCCCTCAGGATCGTCATGATCTCACCATTGTGTTAAGCCTAAGCACATGGAACCAAATAGGCCTAAGATATGTAAATAAGTTTATATTTGCATATCTTAGTATTTGTGTAATTGTAAGTGTAAATAAATTCTATGAATAAATTAAAATTATATTTGCATAATTTATTCTCGGCGTTTTTTTATGGTTTATGTCGTGTTTATGCATTAGTGGGTCGGATGATATTGTTGTGATATCGATCCCGATTCCACTGTCACACGTGGAGGTTCCACCGAGATAAAGGTTGCCTCAGGATTTACTTATAGTAAAAACCCTGAGTAGAGTCTAATTTTTGGAATTTATTTTACCAAATTATTTTTTGGAAGTTTCTTGAATTTTCGAAATTTTGCATTTCCTATTTCAAGGAACTCCATTCGACCTATTTGTAGTGTTGTTCATGTTTATTTTATTTTTAAATAAATTAAAGATAAACTGCACCTTCAAATAAAAATTTGGAATTTTTGGGTTAAAATTTATACTTTTATAACTTAACCCTTAAATAACCCTAAACAGTCGAAATTTTATCGATACAATGAATTTCACCGTATTGTTGAATTTTGCCGACTTTTGGAATCAAAATCACAAACGTTAAGGTGCATTTTCATTTGCGAGCAAAGCTAGACTCGACAGAAGCGCGCCAGAAGCAGAATCGCGCCAACAATCGCGCGCCTTTGCAAGTCTAGCTTGCATGAAAATGGATAAGCGTGCGATTTTTGTCGCGCGATTATTGAAAATTAGGCGCGAGAAATGGCATTTCTCGCAAATGAAAATGCACCTTTAGAGTCGCTGCTAACAATCCATCGTTAGAAGCGGCACTAACAATTTATTTTTTGGTCCAACTGCTTGTCGATAGTTTTCATCGATGTGAATGCCATGCATTGACATTGTTGGAATTTTTATTGATAAAAGAGAATTAAATTTAAGAAACATTATTGTGTTTACATAACATTTAATTCTTGTATTTCATTTTCTAGTTTCCATACCAGATTCCTGTGAGGATTTGAGAAGTCTCCATCAAGAATGTCTACAGATCCCATTTGATCTTGTGTGATGTCCAGATGTCTTCAATTTATTTTATATTTATTATAATTTAGTTGATCCATTTGGATTCCTGTATTCAATTTATGTATTTTATTGATTTTATTTTATTAAAATAATAAAGTATTTTGAATTTTATATGGAAGAAGTTTGTTTTTCATTTTATTTGTTTATAAAACATTAAGATGGGGAAATATAACACTTAAAAAGTCTTATTTTATTGGAATTTATGAATTCCTGGAATGGTGATTTGATGTATTTCAAATCATGCATGCCAGGAATAAACTAATGAACATATTAAGTCCATTTTCAAAAACGTACGATGGACGTAATGACCAATGTCGATCGATTTGAATCTACAGATGGATACGTATAGCGTGCCATAGGTCGATTTGGACCAACCCGACAATAGCGTCCAGTATACGGAATGAATATGTCTTGCCTATATAAGCCAGATGTTGAATCTGAATTCATTATCATCTTCAACAACTGACTTTGACAATCAGACTTCTGGATCCGAGCCCAATTCCGAATTGAATCAAAATCCAGATATATTAATTTTCGTGTTCCCGAACTCCATTTGACCGATTGAATTAAATAGGAATTAGATAGTATGTCAAAATCCAATCACCCAAATGAGAAAAAGAACCAGAAATGAAGATAAGAAAATTTTCTATACCCTTTCCGAAGAGCAATTCAAAGCGTTGCTCATTGCCAATGTCTCTGGGGTCGGGACTACTAATAGTAGTGTCCCAGTCTCAGAGGCAAGATCATCAAATACGGTCATGTACTCGGATGGCACGCGTAGACATCCTGAGCACAAGGCAGTATCGAAAAAGGAGAAGAACCAGACATCTCGACGAGATGGGTCCATACTTTCGAAAACCATCTTCGCATCCAGACAAACCGAAACCCGGCTTGACTCGACGCGAAAAAATGGAAGAACTCGCCCTAAAGGAGCAGGAAAAGGAGAAACGTCGAGTTGAAAACGTCAGGTGCGTCGCCGCCAAGGCAGAGCGTCTGGCCCGTTACAAAGCCGCTCATGCCAGCGTGGCCAACACCACAACTGATGACAACTTCATCAACCATCTTATCCCAGGAATCTCCCTTTGGTCTTGTTTTGGTCCCATTGCAGTTTGGGCACTGCAAAACATGAGGGGGTTCCTCCAAAACACGGGAGTTCCTCAGCCCGGTGCACCACCCACTGCCCCCGCAAAAGGGGCAGGCAATGGTGTACTCGTCCTCATGCACAGCCGTTGTGTTGGCCACACTGGCATGAGCGGCTTTGTAACGGGCCACGCGCTCTGCCTTGGCGGCGACGCACCTGACGTTTTCAACTCGACGTTCCTCCTTTTCGCGCCGGGTTTCGGTTTGTCTGGACGCGAAGATGGTTTTCGAAAGTATGGAGAGAACCCATAGAAAATTTTCTTATCTTCATTTCTGGTTCTTTTTCTCATTTGGGTGATTGGATTTCGACATACTATCTAATTCCTATTTAATTCAATCGGGTTCAAATGGGCTCAAATCCTGGTCCAAATCACTATACGTATCCATCTGTTGATTCGAATCGATCGACATTGGTCATTACGTCCATCGTACGTTTTTGAAAAACGCGCCAAATGGACTTAATATGCATGGTTTGAAATACATCAAATCATAAATTCATAAATTCCCATAAAATAAGACTTTTTAAGTGTTATATTTCCCCATCTTAATGTTTTATAAACAAATAAAATGAAAAACAAGCTTTCCAAATGGATCAACTAAATTATAATAAATATAAAATAAATTGAAGACATCTGGACATCACACAAGATCAAATGGGATCTGTAGATGGAGAATTCTCAATCCTCACAGGAATCTGGTATGGAAACTAGAAAATGAAATACAAGAATAAAATGTTATGTAAACACAATGTTTCTTTTATTTATGTTTTCTTTTATCAATAAAAATTCTAACAATGTCAATGCATGGCATTCACATCGATGAAAACTATCGACAAGCAGTTGGACCAAAAAATAAAGTGTTCTAACGATGGATTGTTAGCAGCGACTCTAACGTTTGTGATTTTGATTCCAAAAGTCGATAAAATTCGACTGTTTAGGGTTATTTAAGGGTTAAGTTATAAAAGTATAAATTTTAGCCCAAAAATTCCAAATTTTTTATTTGAAGGTGCAGTTTACCTTTAATTTATTTAAAAATAAAATAAACATGAACAACACTACAAATAGGTCGAATGGAGTTCCTTGAGTAGGAAATGCAAAATTTCGAAAATTCAAGAAACTTCCAAAAAATAATTTGGTAAAATAAATTCCTATACTATTCTCAGACTATACTGTACTATACTCAGGGTTTTTACTATAAGTAAATCCTGAGGCAACCTTCTTTATCTCGATGGAACCTCCACGTGTGACAGTGTGGAATCGGGATCGATATCACAACAATATCATCCGACCCACTAATGCATAAACACGACATAAACCATAAAAAACGGCGAGAATAAATTATGCAAATATAGTTTTAATTTATTCATAGAATTTATTTACACTTACAATTACACAAATACTAAGATATGCAAATATAAACTTATTTACATATCTTAGGCCTATTTGGTTCCATGTGCTTAGGCTTAATAACACAATGGTGAGATCATGACGATCCTGAGGGATATGGCTGACTTAAAGTCTGTCACAACCAACAAGGAGAAATCGAAGAAGGAGAAATTGTAGATGATGAATTTGAGCCGAAAAGAATGAAAACAAAGAATTTTGACAAGTTAACTTACTCTGATAAATTCATCAAAAGATCAAGCGTCAGGAAGAATGGAAAAAATTTTGGCGATAGGTGGAGGAATTTAAATCGATATAATCGAAAACAATGAAAAAAATTTTTGATTTATTTTGTAATTTTTAAACCATTTTTTTCATGAGGTAGGTTTTTCAATTTTACTTAATGGAGCAATAACTCCAATGTTTTGTTACTTGATGCAATTGGCAAAAGAAAATAAAACTAACATTAATTAATAAACTATTTAATTGAATTAAAGCAGCAGTGGTAATTGAGAATGTTTCTGTATCAACAGTTTTATTACATATTACCTTGCATAAGAAACCATTCCATTAAATTTGTTTTGTTTGAAATTTTGTTTTCAGAATATAAAATAAAATAATTTTTCTTTTTGAATTCCATATTAGATGTTAAACAGAAATTATTTATTCATGAATTGCTGGAGTTTTTTTAGAATCTTTGTACAGCGATTGATATAGCAGTGATAATTAATTTCCCTGTCACATTTAATATCAAAATTTTCACCTTTGGTACACTCGGGACAACAATTTTTAGATTTGATTTCGCATATTTTGCCATTTTTTATTGCATAAATTGGAACTTTTGGTGCATATTTTATGCGCATAAAACGAAGTTTATTTTGCATATCTGGGGTCTAATCATTCTGTCTGGGGTCTAATTCATTATTATGACCATTTTTCTGATTTGTGCATCTATTTTATTGATCCGATTTAATTCTTATACAGGGTGTCCCAACTAAAGGGTTTTAAGTTGAAATTTCTCTCAAACTTGTCGCGATCACGATTTCTAACACTAAAGTAATTGCAAATATTAATAGAATAAGTAAAGGTCAGCAAGTTCAGACAATTATGAATCGCGAGGTAATGCTGTAAAACAGGCTTACTCGTGGCTGGTGTCTAGGGATTATGATAAAGGAACTTACTCTAATCTCCAAACGTCGAATGAAATAAGTGGAGACTTGTTTCATTCGCTTTTCAAACTCAAACACAATATTTATTCGACAATAAAGTTAAACATATTTAAACACAATGGATTATTCTCAAAAGTAAAAGCTAAAATTAAACTGAATATTATTCGCATTAACATAAAGAGCGATGACTAGAAAAACAATTCTCGAAGTCGGCGTCGGCTGGTTTTCGGCGGGAAACAGCTGGCGTCGTCTTTCTAGACTTCTAATCGTCACTTTTGGCGGGAAAGTAAGACTCCTATGCCACGATCTTACTTTCTGGATTCGTAGTTTGACCTCAATTGAGTCAAACCACAATAAACACAATATTTCAGAACGATATTTACCTCCTAGTTGAACAAGTAACTGGTTGCTGAGATGAATCTTTTCCGTGCCTCTTTAATAATATCACAAATTAACGAGTCCGGGATTAGCAGAGGTTGATGATGTGATCAGGTCAAAGGCAAGTGGATAAAGAGTCAAGATCTCTAGTGCAAACTTGTGATTTGCACTGGGACGCATGCGCAGATTGCATGGTCCCCTGAAATTCGGGTGCAAAATTCGGTTGTGTTGTCAGGGCAACACCCCATGGGGCGTGCCGTTCCAACGGGCAAGTGTCTGGCACACTTTTGGGAAGGCTAATTAGCGATAATTAAACAATTATAATAAAATAATTATAAATAATTATAAATAAAGTTAATTATAATTATAATTATAAATTAATTAATTAATTATAATTATAAAATAAATAAAATTATGAATAAAAAATTATTTATTAAAATCTAGATTACACAAAAAGAATGTCTAATTATTTTTGGTCACCACACTTCCCCGCATTTAGCGAAGACTTGCAGCAAAACGATAAAAAAGGTTTCATGGCTTAAGTGACAGATGGAATTAGGCCGAAACGATCTGGATTGTACAGCAATGAAGCGTGTGTTTAACTATGTTCTCAGGATTTTATCGATGGATGATGCGTGTTGGCCCAAAGTCTGTTTCCTGGAGATGATGCGAGATGGGTGTTACCCCAGTTTGCCTGGTGGATCGAGTTTAAAGCTTTAGTGAACATGGCTGGGTGCAGTGATCTTATTGTTGCCTTGCGGAATGGAGAGTTTAATCGAAGGAAAGTCATTATGGAAGATGGTCTTACTAAAAAGACAGAACATGGTATACAACAGCGTTGGAATCGTATCGATGCTTCAACTTTTTGCGGTTTCTACAAAAACATCAAAACGGAATTTTTGGAGGCAGAATATTTTAAAGATACTAGGATCCCAGTACGATCACAGGAACTTTGGACCAGAGTTCATTGTGGAAATGAGCATAGGGGCGGTAAGAAGTGGTTAACTGATGACCAAAGGCTTTGTAGACTGTGTTGGATTGAGGAAGAGTCTATGGCTCATGTATTTGAACGCTGTGGTTTCCTGTCGACTTCTAGGTTAGGTGCGAATTTTTGAGAGAAGTGGCAGCAATTGCTGAAGGGCCCGATCAACTTGGAAGTGCTGGAGCTGGTGTCAATGTTTAGGTTTCGCTGTGCTGCGAAGAGTGCGGAATATAGCTGAGAGTGATATTGTTTTTTCTTTATTGGTTTTTGTTGTGAGTGATTTTATTGTTTTGTATATTCTCCCCTTCCAAAGTATTTCGGAATGCATGGAATAAATTATATTATATTATTATTATAACCCGGGCATACTAATCTGGGTGTACTAATCCAGGGCGTTCTAATCCGGGCGTACCGATCTGGGCGTACTACCGACCAAATCTGTCCATATAACTGACTTCCTACTACTACCGACTTCCTATTACTACGACTTCCTACTACTAACGATTTCCTACGACTACCAACTTTGTGACAGTGTGGAATCGGGGTCGACATTGTTATAATGTCGGCCGATCCAACAATGCATAAAAACGACAAAACCACAAAAATTGCCGAGAATAAATTATGCAAATATAGTTTTAATCTATTAATAGAATTTATTTACTCTTACAATTATTAAGAATACTAAGATATGCAAATAAGATTGATTTGCATAACTTAGGCCTACTTGGTTCCATGTGCTTAGGCTTAACACAATGGTGATGTCTTGGCGATCCTGAGGGATATGGTCGACTTAAGTTTGTCACAACCCAAAGGAACAAGATATATTGATTGTATCTATACAGGAAAGTATAATACAATCAACACAACTGAAATAAAGTGTTAGGGGAAGAAAAAGAGGTGTAAATGGTCGAGCCACGGCCAAGGGGCAACCTAAGTGGTTTGACCCACATTCCGCGCTTTACACCATGCGTTATTTCTACATTAAGGGCCCGGGGCCAGAAATTGGGAAATAAACAAGAGAGTTACTCACCGCAGCCCCAGTCCAATGTCGCGTCACGTCGGGATCGGTCATCGATCAAAGGCCGTGTCGCAGTCGCTCCCTGAAGCCGTATGGCCCATGCGATTCTCGATCGATCCAGACATCGGCGGCCAAAAGCTCAACACATAATGTTCTAACACCATGTGGGAAGTATAGTCATTTTGACCCCATGTTCGCCTCATATTCACCTATTAACAGGTGTTACTGAGTAACACAAACACAGGTGCCACAGGGACATGCAATACATCGACTATATACATGTATGACACTATAAAGTATGGTTAGTAACTACGCAACCCCATAAAAATGCTATGGTTATGTTACACTACACTTTTCAAATATCAATATATACACTCAATATAATAACACATACCATCTAGGCAAATAATCAGACAAACAATGTCACAGATCAAACATTCAGTTCAGGGTTTTAGTTCAGTGTTTCACACTACTTCCTGTTTTGCTTGAGCTTATATACTCTGCTAATCTCTCACTAATCCCTAAGGAATGTGTAGATAACAGAGTGACCAATGGGTGATGCCGGTTGTGGAATGTAATGACCACTTCCGGTATCATCCAACATTCCGATGTGGATTGGGGCGAATGGTCAATAGAATATATAAATTATATATTTATTGGCCATAAAGTATTGGTATTAAATTGGTATTGGTCATAAATAAGTGCGATATTTATTATCCACTTATTTATATTTAATGTTATAGATTGAATATGCCGCTAAAGACGCATAGCGCGCTCTAGTGGCAATTCCTTGCCATAACTACGGTTCGAGACCGTCACACGTCCCACCAGAAGGAAAAATGAAGACGTTTACATCTTCATTTCATCCTGATAAGATGCTCAAAATTGATGCCTTTGGGTGTTTATCTGATTCATCAGAATGGCACCAAAAATCATAAAATTTGGTGTGTATATATTGCATTAAAGTCAAACAATAGTCTGCTAACAGAAATATTTTTAACTTTAAGGAATAATTAAAGTGTAGATCATGATAATAATTTTATTTGCTAAAATGAACTATCATGGACTCCAAAAGGGTAACGTAATCGTCGTCGTACTTGGTGTTACGCTTTCGAATACGCTTTGCCTTTTTGTAAGGTACAAGAACTTGTTCCCTACGGCTCTTTGCTTTCTGACGACGCTCACGATGTCTAGACACTGTATGTATCGTAGTAGGCAAAGTTGTGGGTGGCTCACCAGCATTACTCTCTTCATTAGAGGGGACTACTGGTGGAGGATCCATTTCCATTGGTTCGTCGTCTTCACTCTCGATTGAGTTTGGTACGATTACCGGGTTTGGGATGGTAGTCGGTGGTTTCGCCACTTCCATCCATTCGGGTGTCTCATGAGGAACATCAGTACCAACAGTTTGGTCCTGAACCCATTGTTCCACTGGATATTCGGGAATGTATGGGGAGAGATCTTTGATATTAATCGAGCGCTCGATTTTGCCATCGGACACTCGTCTTAATTTGTAAGCTCCTCCGCCATGCACTTCCACTATCTCCCACGGGCCGTCTCTCTTAGGTGAGAATCCCGAGGTGATAACTTTATCAGCATCTGACAATATATGTGTCTTCTTCCAGACAAGGTCCATCTTTTGGAACTCACAAATATAAAACTTATCTTCGTGAATTCGTCGATGACGTTCATATTTGTCAGCTATTTTTCTGTACATGTCCTGATAGCCCTTCTCAAAGTGTCCATCAGATCATTAACAAAAGCTTCTGGATTGTTGAGGTCCAGCCTCCTTCTACCTGTCACTATACGCTGGTCAAAAGGTAAAGGTACCGTGCGACTCGTATTAGAGGAGAGTAGCCTGTGGCTTCGGACTTATTGGTCCGCTGCGCATAGGCAAACTCATTCAAATAGCGGGGCCATTGTGAATGTACGTCAGTGTAAATAGCTAACATTATCTTGATGTCTCTATTTGCACGTTCCGTAGGATTTGCTTGTGGATGATAAGTACTAGTGCTACCAACAATTATGTGCCTTTTAGCACAGAACTCTTTGTAGATGGTACTCACAAACTGGGGACCATTGTCACTTATAATTTTGGATGGATGTCCAAATCTACAAGCAACCTCGTTCACCTTATCCACAATCTTGCTGCTGGTGTCCGTAGTCAGCGGATAGAGTTCTACAAACTTAGTGCATTGCTCAATAATGACCAGGATCCATTTGTATTGGCTTCTAGACACTGGTTTAGGTCCCATTAGATCCGTACACATCACTTCCCATGGGGTAGTCATGTTATGTGGTGTGTAAGAAGCAGCACACTTCTTCTGTTGGCTAGGTTTATATGTCTGGCAATGTACGCAACTATTCACATAGTGACGTACATCGCGGTCCATTCTAGGCCAGTAGTACAAGTGTTTAGCCCTATAAAGAGTTTTACTTCTACCTGCATGACCACTCAAAGGATGTCCATGGCAGGTAAATAGAGCTCTCTTGACCAATGATCGAGGGATAACTGTTTGAATCCGTTACCAGAGTCATTCAGTTCCTCTTCAAAGGTAGGCCTAAAGAACACTAGCAACTTGGATTGATCATTCTCATCAACATCCAAGATGTAGCCTCTTATTTTGTGTTTTCCATTCGACACGGTTATGGTACATGTCCATTTCTTGTCGAACTTCTTCACTTCCATTCAGATAGTTTCGAAATTTCTTCCAAACTGGATCTGATCTTTGAGTCTTCAATGATCTCACTCCTAGTAGG
>JH429929.1:5173-17252 GCA_000239455.1 Strigamia maritima
TTACACATTTTAAAACGGTTCATTTCGTCGACGATTCATTTCGTCGGCGCAATTTTTTTAAAAATTTTTTTTTTAAATGATTGCTTGTCGCAAAACGTTTCGTCGACATAACGTTACGTCGACGTATTACACATTACACACATTATATATGCACGGTTTATCATTATCACTATCATTATTATTATTGATCATTATTACAATGGCACAAGCACCGGAATTCATGGTTACAATGACCAAAACCATTCGCGATAAACCAAAACTTTGCCTCAATGGTTTTGCTTATATTATTGAAAAAAGAAAACCAGACAAGATTTATTGGAAATGTGAAATTCATTATATGTCATGTGGTGGTTGTCTTACCACTACTCATGATGTTATTCAACCGCAAATATTAATTTGGACCAAATGAGCACTCGCATAATCCTGATGCCACGCGTTGTGGTGTAATCAGGATCACAAACAATATGAAAAAACGTGCCTTAGATACATACGAGCCACCTGGGCAAATTATTCATGCTTCTTTAGCAGTAGAAATTATGGAAGTAAAACTTGCTCTTCCAACTGCGAACGCATTGACTCAGATTGTTAAACGTTCCCGTTCTAGCAAGTATCCAAAAGAGCCAGATTCACTTAACCAACTCGGTTTTGCAGCACTAGAACCATTTTGTGAAACATTGGCAGGAGATCGTTTTCTGTACGGTGCACTCACCACTGCATGCGGGTTTAAATGTCTGCTTTTTACAACATTAGGAAACTTGCAACACTTAAGTAGAGCTACAAGTATACTTGCGGATGGAACCTTTAAGGTGGTTCCACATCTATTCACACAGCTGTACACATTACATTGTTCAATTACAAATTCAAGTAAAGTTCTGCCTATGGTTTACTGTTTAATGGAAAAAAAAATAAGCCATCATACAACCTTGTGTTTGAAAAAATCAGAGATTTGGTTCAAGATTTAACAGGAGTAAACTTGAATCCAGATTATTTTATCAGTGACTTCAAAATTGGCGCCATTAATGCAGCAAGAGAAGTTTTTCCAAATACTGCAATGCATGGATGTTTTTTCCACTTGGCAAAGAGTGTTTATCGCCGCGTACAGCATGAACACTTACAACAAAAGTATGCAGTGAATGCTGAATTTAGTTTACTTGTAAGACAATTATCAGCGCTTGCATTCCTTCCTGTCCATGAGATTAATGCAGTTTATCAACGTTTGAAACCATTATTTCCACCGGTAGCTGAGGGTTTGTTAAAGTGGTGGGAAGACAATTATGTTTTGGGAAAGCTTGGAAACAATGGGGTAAGAGCAGAACCAAAATTTCCACTTGATTTGTGGAGTGCTTATGCTATGTTTAATTCTAATCAACCCAGAACTACTAATGCAGTGGAAGCTTGGCACTCCAGGTTTCATCGTTTGATAGGAGCAGACCATGTTGGAATATTTAGGATTATTGTTGCATTTCAGCGGGAACAGGCTGCTACAGAAATGTCAATTGAAGCTATTAATCGTGGAGCTCCAAATCCACCAAAAAAAGAGAAAAATTATGTCTAGAGAAACTAGCCTTATCACTATAATGTCAAACCGGCGAGGTATGGATACCCTAGCTTTTTAAGAGCTATTGCAAGTAGTTTCAAATAAAATTTTCAATTTTTGTTATTTTCATTTATTTTTCATATATTTTTTCATATTTTCATATATTTAATTTTTTTTTAAATTTTTAAATCTTAAATTAAAAAATTTAAAAAATTTTAAATTTTTCATTTTTAATTTTTTTCAAAAACATCTGAAAATTTTTTTTTTGGGATTATTCAGCGATGCCACCTCATCAACTGGTCATTTCGTCAACATTCATTTGGTCGACATCGAAAAAAATTTGGAAAAATTTTTTTTTTTTGGGATCATTTCAGCGATCCCACCTCATCGACTGGTCACTTCGTCGACGCCGTTTCGTCGACGAAAACGTGTCGACGAAACGGCGTCGACGAAACGAACCGGCATCCATCAATTGTTGACCCTGTAATTTCAACTCCCCTTGTCCCAATTGACGTACCTACACCAGTTGACCCTTCCTCAACAACTCTTACCACACCTCTCACTTTACCCTTCCTACCACAATCTGACCCAATCCCTAACATTGTCGAGGAACAAGTGCCTTTGCTACACGACTTTAATTCGGATTCATCTACTATTTCATCTCAGGGTAGCCAAGTCTCAATATATAAACCACCAATTAGACCAGCAGTTCCGACACCACCGCCTAGACAGCGATCTCCACGACCTGGCCCGTCTGGACTGCAACTACCTGTGGTCAGGCCTTTGACGGAGGCAGAGAGAGAGGCAGAAAAAATTCATGACCCACCAATTGAGCATCCACCCTTCGAATTACTTCCATCAATTCAGGAAATTATCACAGCTTAGGAAGAAGATGAGTGGAGCAATGAAAAAATTCTTTATCTAACCACACAGCAATTACCTAACGATCCAAATGAAGCAGAAAGGATTCGAAGGGAGACAATCGACTACAAACTTCACAAGGGACTTCTGTGCAGATTTTTGCCTGTTACCACTGACACCATGCTACGCAGGAGACAAATTTATTTGCCATTATCCTTGCGAGAACAATATTTTCGAGCTCTCCACTATCCACCTTCTGTTGGCCATTTGGGAGTCGAAAAAACATTACGTACTCAGGTCTCGAGTCTATTGGCCGGGAATGAGAGCAGATGTCCAAACCTGGATTCAAGTTTGCGAGCCTTGCCAGAGGTCTAAACCAGAAAGACGTCTACCTTTTGGAAAGATGTTGTCTGCCAGACCACGTCATATCTTCCATACCATCTATATTGACTTTTATGGACCTAAACCCAAATCAACTGGAGGCCATACCTATGCCTTTGTTATGGTACTGGATGCGAGTTCTGGTGGCTTATAACCTACATCGGAGGGAGATTTACGGACTCCAGTTATCTAATGCGAATTTTCCGGAACCTGTGGTACTTCAAGCGAACACCTTTTCGGCAGAACGATTTCAAATTGCCCATAGAGGGTATTGGAACCTCATGCAACAGGTGGCTCTGTTAGTATATGATAAATTGGAATATTTAGGTCTGCAAGTTTGCAAAACCAATACCAGGTCATGTTCTTAATTTAGAGTTTTGATTACTATAATAGGTTTATAGTTTATTGTTTGGCCCATGTGTATATGTGTACTTATGTATTTCTAAACTATTGTCGGGCTCTGTTTATTTTATGTGAAAAACAGAGTCATGTATTTTATTTAAGTATTGGAAAATTATTTAAGATTTTTCCCCTTATTTTATTGCGCCTGTATGTATGAAATAAGTACACAGAATTGTTTCCATCCTTACCTGTAATCATGGGACATGTTTGCAATGTGATAGATAACTTTAGGTTAAGTTGATCTTGCTTGTTTCACCATGTTCTGTGATATTTTAGCTTATTTAAGCGCTTAACATGACACTCTGTCATGATGTCATGACAGCTTGTCATGTTCTATGATATTTTGCTTGCCTGTGTATTTTTCATGACATACAGTTATGATGTCATGGAAAAATTTATGTGATGACCACACATGTCTCTGGTCTGGGTTCTAGACAGTTGCTCTGGTTCCCATGTCTGTACCGCCAAGATGGCGCCCGTTTTGTTCTACCTGCTCAATAAAACCAGGATTTGCTTTTTGTGGACTTTATGCGTGAGTTTTCTCGATATTAAGAATTAATTTGGCTTTTGATTATTGTCGGCACTATAAGCGGTTCGTCCGCGGCCATACCGAGTTGTTTTCCCGTGGAATACGTGCGCCGAGGCCCGGGCACGTCGACGCAACGTTCGCTGACATTCGTCGCCATTGGCAACCGAAGGACGTGGCCCAAACGCGCCGAGAATCGATGCTTTTCCACAACGCGCGTTCCGAAAACGTTGTGCGATAATCGAGGATTATCGCTGTTGTGGAATATGTTTGGCCAGGACCCACGAGCTCCGTAATAGTGAAGAAATTGGTGGAAATCAAATTTTTACAATTTTTGGAAATTTTGATTTTGGATGGAAAATCCGAGATCGCTCGGCGGGACCCGGTGGCCCGGCTGCGGCCAAAAATTGCCGCGATTCCCGTCGACCCAAAAGTCGGCCCTAAATATGCTTCTGAGCGCTCCGGCGATAGGCTGGCTGTGTTCCTAGTACCTTGCTTGGTACCTGGCAGTAATTTCAGAATTTCGACTCAACTGGTACGCACTGGACATCAAAAATACCGCAATAAGGTGAAAACCAAAAGTGCACCGAATGGTGCTTTGCTGCGGTACGACGTAGGGAGTTGGCACTGAATTCCAGCCGCATGTGGGACGAGCGGCTTCTGGCTGACGTACGTGCACTTCAATTCGCGCACTACGTCTCGGAACCGGCGACGTGACTTTGCGTACTTCTTCGGCCGCGTAAAGGCTCTCGGCGGCCGCAGACAAACTGCTTATATGCCGCAAGTGAATTAATGCATGTAATTTCGAGAAAACTCACACTTAAACAGTCCAAACATGTAAGACAACTTGTTTATTGGCAGGAGCACTTCACAGGCGCCATCTTGGCTGAACCTGGACAGGAAGGAGAAGGCCCGGGACAAATTGTAGTCTCGGGCTGAATAAAAGCATTAAGTCATTGCTAAAAATAGCCACTCATCACCTAGGTGATGGAAATGCTTTGTAAAATAGAGAACTGATGTCATACATCTAGATCACTTGACATGCAGTTCTCTAAAAGGAGAAATGACAAACAAATGGACCAAATTGGTGCAGAAAAGTTTTGACATGAAAACAAAAACTACCAATTTGGTAAACTAGCCAAGATCATTAACTAAATTAATAATACCAAAATAACTGTTAATGATCAATAATTGCCAAAATAAAATAACAGACAATATCTTAAATGCCCAATTGGCAATTATTATAACACAGGGGCCTTTGTTACAAAGAAAATAATTCAGAGCTGTGTTATGACAATCTCTGACATAAACACAGCCACAAATAGGTTGAAATCACATGTTAGATTTACTAAATACCTACAATCGCACAGGACGGGAATCAACGTAGCCGCCTGCCCGAAGCCGAGTTGTGCCGATGCCGCCAAACCAATCGCGACTTACGGTACCCGCATCGCCAAGAAGCCTGGATTTTGGTTACGAAGTGGTTTTCCACAGATCCTGAGAAAACCGCTTGGCCTAAAAATCTGCATTTAAGGTCGGATACTATATTCAGCATCCTGAACACGATCAGCTATTCGGCGGAACCGAATTCGGCGGATTTCGAGCCGACTTTTCGATCGACGGGAATTGCGTTACTTTTTGGCCGCATTCGGGCCCTCGGCTCCCGCCAGACCGAAATCAATTTCGCGTCGAAGTTCAGAAGTGCCAATTTCCAATTTTTCACCATTTTGGCCAGCTGCGAGCTTTCACCGCAGTTGACCATTGCCTGAGGAAGATCCGAAACGTACAGGCTCAAATCAAGGATTTGATCCCACGCGCATGATGTTATCCGAAGGGTAATTCAATCCATACCATCACCTCGGCAGCACCAGCAGTTACCGACGAACAATATCACCAGATGTCTGCCTACGACCAAGCACAGCTCGAAGTTGACCTCAAGTTTTCTGGTATTGGTCGAGTTCAGCCACTGGTGTTATCAACACCTAAGGTTAACAGTGAGGCCGAATTGGCCTACCATGACTTGGCACGCGATTTGGACGAATTTTTTGATGACTTGACGGCGCCATCGATGTCGTTGCCGGCCATTTTGGATCGTGCAAGCATGATGACGTCACAAACAACCCGAGAGGCGGCCCGAGCGGAACAGCGAATTACCAAAAGGAGCGAAGACGTCGATCCCATTCGCAGAAACGCCTCCCATCGCCAGATGCAACGAAATCATCGTTGAAGTCACCATCAGGAGAAGAGTTACTTTTTTCGGCGTCACTCCCACCTTTGGCGCCTGTAAACCAAGTTAGATTCGAAGAGGTCGTTCCTATTCCACTATTGGGTTCGTCAAGCGAAGAAAAGTTGGGTCGTCATTTTGATAAAAACGTCCCTAAACCCACAACCTTCGCACGAGGACATCTCAGAACATCAGTTTCGTCTGTTGAGTCGGGGCCAGCATCACCGAAAGGTGATTTTTCTTTGGCGTATCATACGAAGGAATCAACGCCACCACCGAAGGTTTCGGCTCCACCGCCGAAGGTTCCGACTCCTCCACCTTCGGTTTCTGCGGGTGACGCGCCAAATGTGCCTGAATTAGTTCCGTCGCCACCTGTCCTCTATATTCAGAAGCCGTTTATTCCAGATGAGCCACAACCTACGGTTGCCTAATTGGCGCGTCTGAAGATGATCGAGGACAATATTGCATTTGGCAAATCTGTCGACACCAAAACAGCGAGTAAACCAGCCGAATTCGACGACTTAGGATGTTCATCGTATCCCCAGGTCATGATTCAACGCCGAGCGGAATTTTTCCGTTACAATGAACTCGAATTTTTGCGCCCATCACCGAATAATGCCGCTCGAATTCACATGTTACCTAAAGAGTGGAAGGCGCTAATGAGGCGGATGGTGGAGGTTGATTTTCGAGTCATTCCTCCGGACCGTCAGGATGTGGTGTTAGATACCTTTCGGTATGTGAAGTCCATTGCGATGGGTATTGAACACCAACTCGATAGCAAGAAAATCGCCCTCGAGGAGGAAGTTCGTGTCGCCACGTTAGAAGAGGTACACTATTTCATGTGCAAGTCAGTCACCAACCGAAATGCCATGAGGAAGCGGATGCAAGAGGAAGCGGCGACTCGTGCCGAACAAGATGCGGCAAAAGCGAAAATCGACGCCGAGAACACTCATTAGGCAAAGCGTGACGCGTTGGAGACCATTATGAATTGGATGGCAAATAAACTTAACATGACCCCAAAGGAGGTGCGAGACTTCGTGATCGAACACAAAGAATCGAAGTCGGGTCGTGACCATCCGTCGTCGGAAGAACGAGGAGCGACAGCAGCACCATCTGGTGCGTCACCTTTTCAGTTGGCAAAACTCAAGACCCAAAGCGAGTGAACAGTGGGGGCTGTTGATTGCTGGACACCTGAGAAGGTGGCGGACTTAATAAATAATTTCGTGAAGCCGTTGAATACGATGAATTCGATTTCGACACTCGTACCAAATGATAAGGTACGAATTAGCCTACCGTCCACTGGAACACCAGACTTACAGGTTGAACCTCTAGTGGTGGAATATGTTGTGTCAAATTTGCTAGAGTATGATTTCCATATGAGCTCTGACCATCGGAAGTTCATTATGGGATGTTTTCGCCAAAATTATGCCGGAGAAAAATTCATTAACCGCTGTTTTGAACGGATGATAGAGCAGCGGTGCAAATCGGATTCGGATGTCAGAATGGTCATCATTCAAATAGCGATGCAAGCCATTCGACGAATTTGTAACCAAATGGTTTAGACTCTTATACCGATTATGACATTCCTGTGTTTCATTTATTTTGGACAGTTTTTACCTCAGGAGGACTTTTTTGTGTTATTCTGTTTTTTATCACCAAGTCGGTGACATATTATGTTTACCTATTCAACAAATAGTGAGTACCTAAACATTGTATAATTATTACCACATAAGGATAAGTTTATTTTATTTATTTTTTGAATTACCGATAGGTAATGTATAATGTTTGTTTTTGAATCATTAATGTTCGTCAATCAAATTGATAATTTGGAACTGTTTTTTGATAAGTTTTTTGCACCTGATGTGCCACGGCAATGTTTTATAACCATGATTTAATTTTTTGTTAACCTTAGGTTCTTTTTGTTTTTGAATATTTACTTTTTGTGATACTATCTTATCTTTTTTGATACTTTTTGATCAATCGAGTTGGTTGACAAATATTTGTTAAGTACCTGAAAAATAATCTATTGTTACTTACCTTTTGATTTTTTATTGTTGATCTTCGTTCCTTACCTTTCCTCTCTTTTTGATACCTGATGGAATTGTTTCTGTTTTTTTACCTTTAATGGACCGCCAGGTGTTAGGAGAGAAGTAACCTTTAGAACCCGGCTGGTTAATTTTTTCCCTTGACCGATAATTATCATGCTGTTTCATATAATCGACATAGGTAATTTGATTATTACCTATGCCGGATATTTCTATCATTTTCTTTTTCTTCCTTTTGTAAATAAATCCTTTTGTTCTAACAACTTATGTTTTTGTCTTTATTGTGTTTATTTATTTTATTAATTCGTATTTTTGAATTTTGTATTTTTTGCTTATGTTTTGAGATTTGTTTACGAAAATAAACGAAATCTCGGTGGGGGGAAGTATCATGATCCGTGTGGCCAAAAATATGAAATTCTAAAATTTAAATTTTCACACCAACAGGTGATTTGCATAATTATTTTAGCACCTTAAGGTTGTGCCTATGTGATGAGTAATCACCTCTCCTTCCCTTAGTTATTATTAACTTTTGTATGGCTTGACCCATTCTGACCACCTGGTGGGAGGTGATTTCTCTGATCAAGCAATTTTGTTTAGACACTTGAAGTCTGAGCTTGCTACAGAGCTCACCTTTAATATGCTTCTCGTCATTACAACTCTATAACATGAGCGTTTGTAGCTGAAATGCCAACTTTGGAGTTGTAGAACCCATCTCATTAGCAGTGAATTTATCAGTCTTAAGGCCACCTTTTTAGAATACGGAATTGGTACTTCTCACCTGTCGGTGATTCATCATTACTGGACTAAAAACTGTGTGAGTTTCCATGATTGAACCAGCTACGTGTTCGCGCAATAGAAATCCAAGCAAACCCACCCCCTCGAGCGTTTGCCTCTTCGCGCATTAAACCTCTCATCCAAAGTGTTTTTTCAACCTGTGAGTCCTTTACAACGGCGAGTACCAAATCTAAAGGCTGCCCGACTCCCATGTACGACGGCAGCGAGTTATCTGGGTTTGGGCCTGCATAGTCCAATATTGAAATTTAGTGTGTCATTTTCCGAATGCTCACACTTGGCGACCTTGACAGGATTCGCTTTAAGGACACTATACATTTTCCCAATGCTTACAGGGTTAACATACGAAATCCTGGACTTTGATTTTAGCTCAAATCGGCCTGTTACCTCAACACTTCTGGACGACCCAGTCGATGTGGGTGTAGAAGATGAGGATGATACTGAGCTGATACAGCCGGGCACAAGTGCCGTACACTTCACGAGAAGGCGTTTCGAGGCACATTGTGCAATCAAGGAATCAGCTACATTCAATGAAGCTATTAAATCCCCGCAACGAGAAAGTTGGCAGAAAGAACTTTCTACATTTCAGGAAAGAGAAGTTTACGAGGAAGTGCCTCGTCCACCGGATTGTAAAACATTGGGCAGTAAATGGATTTTCAAACTCAAAAGAGACGCCCATGGTGCCATTACCAGATATAGGGCACGTCTGGTGGCACAAGGATTCAAGCAGACACACAAGATTGATTTTGACGAAGTATTCTCACCCGTGATAAACTTCACGTTGATACGTTTCTTCTTCTGCCTACTAGTCGTATTAAGAGGTTGGTACAACATCCAACTGGATGTAAAGGCTGCATATCTGTATTGGCCTTTGGATTACCCGATACACCTGGAGTTGCCGAAAGGTGTAACATCCAGCCAACCTGGGCATATTTGGAAGTTGACCAAAGCCCTCTACGGCCTTCACCAAAGTGGCCGTATGTGGTACGAGACTTTAGACAACGCGTTACTGTTGTGGAATACATTTGGCCAGGACCCACGAGCTTCGTAATGATCAAGAAATTAGTAGAAATCAAATTTTTGCAATTTTTGGAAATTTTGATTTTGGATGGAAAATCCGAGATCGCTCGGCGGGACCCGGTGGCCCGGCTGCGGCCAAAAGTTGCCGCGATTCCTGTCGACCCAAAAGTCGGCCCTAAATATGCTTCTGAGCGCTCCGGCAATAGGCTGGCTTGTTCCTCGTGCCTTGCTTGGTATCGGTTATTTTATACTCGTATTTATTTGTATTTATTCAATGTTTTATGTTTCTATTTATTACATTTGTTTGTCTCTAATGAGATACTATATTACCTGTAAATAGTGTTTTATTTAATACTGTTACCTATAAACTTCCGTAGGTTTTTTGGCGCCACCTATATGTTTTTTAAATAAAAGTTAACACTTGCGGATTGCAATGTGTCCTAGCAACAAGTCTCATCTCATTCTCTGCACAACACACTGGATTTAAAGCACCGAAACTCATCTAATTCAACATGGTTATGGGTCCAGGCAGGTTTGCCATTGCGTTTTAATGCATTCTAAGGAGTTTTTGGTGTTTTTGGCCTTTTGCGTGCTGTTTTTGAGCGCGAGGACGCAACTCGAGTTTGCGAGGTCTAATTCCGAGTACGAGGTGCGAGAGCGAGTGGAAGTGAGCTGTTTATGTGTGTCTCCAACAAACTGGAGACACAGTCAGGTAATTCCTGATTTTTGTTGTGTTTTGGGCTTTTTATTGCCGCTTTTCCGTATTTATAGCGACGGACGCCATTGTTGTTGGACCGAAGGACACGCCAAGGACGTTTTGGATCCAACTGGATCATTTTCATTGAGCCGAGCTGTTTTGCGTACGATTTTCGGGTCGACAGTGCGGTTTTTGCGGCATATTGACGACGAGTGCCACATTTTTGGATATTTGGACCGTTTTTCAGCGTTAAGAAGACTGCGAGTGACAAAATTCACGAACTATTACGTGTGGAAGTCACCACTGAAGCCTTCATTGGAAGACGTCGCTCCTTTGGTGGAGATCTTTTCTGTTATTTGTTGTTGCTATCTGTCTTTTCCTATATTTTCACCTTCAAGGCTACCTAACCTTAAGGGACATTTATTTTCATCCCGAGGATCTGGTATATGGTGCCTCCCTATCTATCATTTTGGTGGGATAGTGTCGTATAGTAATTTATTTATTTTGAGCGAATTTTCAGTCTTTCAAAAGGTCGGATTTGACCTTCTAGGATTTTCTGAGTTTTCAGGGTTATTAATCGAGTTTTTGGTGAGTTTATACAATTTTGAGCGTCAATTTGTACTTTTTGGCGAATTTATTAACAATAATTTCGTTGTTTGCTCGATATTATCGAGATCAACTCAAGTTTTCGAGTTATTAATTCGAAATTTGAGTTTTAGCACTTTTTGTTTGATTTTCGCAACGTTAGTGCTTATTTGGCGTGTTATACACGTTGATATTAATTGGATATTGCGTGTTTTTCGAGTATTGATAGGGTTTATCACCTTATTTGAGGTTTTGAGGCAGAAATTTAAGGTTTTGAGGTTTTTTTGGTTCCAGGTTCATTTGAATATTTTATGAGCTTAGAATTTATCTGATTCGAGGAATAAACTTCGAATTATTGCGTATTTTTGGGAATTTGGATTTAAGTTTTGGATTAGAAATTCCGATTTGTGAATTTTCGAAGTTTTTTGGAATTTATTTGTGTTATTATAGCTTTACAAATAGGGTTAACAGGTGTTGACACCAATTTGAGCTTAGTTTATTCTTCTTTTAATCATTTTAGAGTTTAAGATGACGGAGAAAAATGGAATTTTGAGTTTCAAAAAATTGAATGAATTAAATTATGTAAGTTGGAAAAGGGATATGTTAGCTTGCTTAGCGAGTAAAGGCATAAGTGACTTTATTGATCCTAAACATGTTTTGGCCGCAGGGTCAACCCCAGCAGAGACTAGGCAATTTAATATTGATAAGTCAAAGGCAGGGGGTATGATTTTCCTGGGTATTGAAGACAAGTTGAAATGTTGTTAGATGGGGTCACAGAACCCGACAAGCATTGGGAGAAGCTTGCCAAAACATATGAGCCCAAGTCCAAAGCGCGTATTGCACGTCTGTTAGGGCAGTTCCATCTTGCGCAGATGCAACCTAATGAGAGCATCATCCTATTTCTTAATAGGATTAGGCAATTGTCGCGCGATCTAGAATTAGCGGGAAAGAAAATTGATGATTCCGACATAGCTTATTGAATGCTATGTACTTTGCCTCCGCAGTATGA